>PVKA01009705.1:0-67316 GCA_004027165.1 Ctenomys sociabilis | reverse complement strand
ATATACAGGTACTTTCTCTTAGTTCAGTGAAAAAAAGTTGGTTTTCTTTTTTTTTTTTTTTTGTCTTTTTTGAGACAGGGTCTCACTGTGCAGCTCAGGCTGGCCTTAAGCTCACTTTGTAGCTCAGGCTGGTCTCTAACTCACAACAATCCTCCTGCCTCAGCCTCCCTAGTGCTGGGATTACAGGCATGCACCACCATGCCCGGCTGAAAAAAAGTTTTGTACTAATATTATTTAGGTAAGATATCATGCCCACATCTTGTTCTCTAAATAACTATTATGAAGACAACAATATTCATTGCATTAATTATTGCTCCTGTCATACTAACCTGTTTTGAAACTGTTTCATTTCTTTTTTTTGTACTGTCTTTTAGGGAAGGGTCTACAGGGTGTTCAGGCTCTCACTATGAGATCAGGCTCATAGTGATCCTCCCAAGAGCTGGGATTACACACAGGAGCCACCATGCCCAGTCTGAAACTGTCTCATTTCTGTTGTATTTTTTGCCTCATTAAAATGAATAAAAGATAGAAAAGAAAACATTTTTCCATATTTAGGCAAGTGAGAAGTGAAATAATTGTGGTCTACAGATATGGAAATTTAAAAAAAAATTTCATGTGTAATCAAATAGAAAAGATTGATCAATGCAATGAAACAAAAATTGCCAGTTCAGCATAGCTGTTAAAACAGCAGAAGGAGAAAATTATAGGTGGAGAAGTCAGAAATCTATGTACAACAAGCTGCTGTCAAGGAGAGACCTTTCTCCTGATGAGGAAAGGAACTTTATGGCACCTGCAGTGTGTTTATTTACACAATCATTGTATGGATAAATTCATGGAACATATAAGGATTGGCTAGATCTGGGCCAGTAAGAATATTTAATCTGTTAGCAGAAAAGCATATCTTGATGTTTTCACAGAAATAAGAATAAGTTGCATTACCTCAAGCAAAGGTCAGGTCCCTATTCCATCAGCTCTCTGAGCTGGGCACAGTTCTCATGGAAAAATACATAGATGCCTGATGTATAGACAGCTCTGACCTCAACAGGAATTCTGAATTTGTCAAAAAGTACTATAGAATATACCATAAAACATTGCAATTACAAACTATGCATTGGGAAAAACTCTATAATTTAAAACATCAAAATTAAGTTAAATTGTAATTATATGAATTCTCTAAACAACTATCACACCAAGACAAAAATAAGAATGAACAGGGTTTTCCCCCTAAAGACAATATTAACATTTAATAACATATGAAGAGGTACCTAACATTATTGATAATCAAAAATTTGTCATTAAAATGACCATGAGTATTCATTTGGAATATGATTTAAAATTTAGCAGCTTTATAATATAATATAAAAGTGTAGGATGCAGTTTCAAAAAATTTTCTGATTCCTTTTAAGATACCCATTTTTCAATGTAGCAGCTTGGACAGAGTGTATTTCAGTATTGTTTTCCTATGTTTTAGTCTAGTTGGGGTTTGAAGACCTCAAAGAATCTGTCATTTTGTATAATTCTAATGCTTTGGAAATGCATAGATATACTTTCTAATATTGTCTTCACCCTAATCTCTCCCTATTAATTCAATACTCCAATTGTCCATTAGATACACTTTCAAAGTGCTCAAATTTGTTCTCAAGCACCTGTTCTCTTTCATGTTGTTGTTACACTTTCATTTAGATGTTTTTTTATTACCATGACTTCCAGATTGCTAAATATATGTTGTTGTTTTTTTGTTGTTGTTGTGTAATTGGCACCAAATTCCAAATTGAAGCTGCTACCAGATTCACTTTAAAGCTTTGGCTTGACCTCCACTCTCAAAACTTTCAGGTTTGACTCAGTGGGCAAAGACGCCCCATTCAAGGGAGCACCTGTGCGTGGCCGCACTGCAAGGCTGATAGGGTGAGCACTCACCCTCCGTCATACCAAATGGGGTAGCTGATGCGATATGTGTACTCAGGCTTTTCCAAATGACTTATTTGGACCCACATGGCAGCTGCTTTTTAAAAAAACATTCTTAATCTTGCTTCTCGCTCTCCACTTTATATCTATAAGTACTTAAATATCTTATGCATAAAATCATCTCACTGTCCATTTCTTCAGAAATTAATCTCTAACACTGGTGCAAACTTCAGAGAAAAAAAATTAAATGGTGGAGCTGAAACACTCATAGTCAAATGGCAAATATATCTGTGGCAGTACAAGGAGGCTAAGAACCCTCCGGAACATTGAAACAGTCCAGTGATTCAAATTGCAATCCTTTGACAGGGATTCCTTATAACACACTGGGCCATAGGAAATGCATAAGCATCTACGATTTACTGGGTGTCTGAAAAGTACCCAGGGGATTTACACAGGGTAAATAAGAGTCATAAAGGTGATGACACTAGATCGACATTACTGAGTATTGCCACTCTGAAAAATTGATACTGGAATATTATAGGTAATTAGTAATTATACAAAGCCAATTGTGACAGCCTGAGGCTCTTCTTGGTAGTCTTCCAAGAGGCTTCTATCTCCTACAGCAGGAAGACATACAGTTTAAGACATGGTTGGAGAACTTAATCCAGGGATACTATTTCCATAGAAAGTCCAATATGTAATCAAATCAGTCTCTTTGTTTAGGAGAGAATCCAAGCATAGAAGTTAGACTGAAGCATCTAGTTTTCATCATTGCTCTTAACTCTGGTGGTACAGAAGTGCTTTTTCCTCCTTTGCAGAGATTTGAACTTACTACATGTAAGCCACCATGTAAGCCTTCCACCAGAATATGTGTTTTTCTATTGCCATAGTTTTTCTCAAGACATTGCCATCATGTTCACTCTAGCTTCTAATGGGCAGCTGTAGAAATTTATAATATAACTCCATCAAGGTCATGGAGACTGCTGCTCCTGATAAAGAAAGGAAGAGATTACACTTCTAAGGTGTTTATAATTTAGCCACAATAGCAAGGAAATGGACAATAGATGCTTGAATAGATTCCAAAGGACTCAGGGACAGAACTAATGTTTCTCTGAGGGAAATTTTACTAATTTGAGAGCACGCAGTTAAAATACAATTTAGCACTCTGGCAAGGTCTTCAAAAGATGATTCAAATTGGCATAGCTCCTGAAATATGACAAGAGAATATGACCTTGCTAAACAACATACTAGAACTGCTCTGGCACATAGTAAGTAAAGGTATTGAAACCAAGGAAACAGGCATGGAGGAATGGTTATAGAACATATGGTTAGAAAACATGAGAGTTGATTATGTTCCAGAGGAAAGCTTGAAAGTTATCCCATAAGGGACGTGCGGGTAAGAGAAAGATCTGATTACTAAAACTGCCAGCAGTTCGTATCCCTCTCTACAAGTGAAGGCTGACCATAAGTGATTGTATAATTTACCTATGTCTATTGATAATAGTGGAGTTGTCAGAATTCTGACAGAATGAAGCACAGGCAATCTGAAAGGGTTATGCAAATACTTTAAGAACTATTAAATAGCACTTTCCATGAACATTCACTGTTGTTTTTGTTTTTAGACCCTCGATTTTGTTCAGTAGATCTCTCATCTTTTGTGTTCCCTCGAGTATAAAAACCACATGGTGCAAATGACCATCTGCTGTGTTCCATGAATGTGTTTTATGTCCATTATTATGTTTACCTTAGCACATCTGATTGTGTTTCAATCATTACCGAAATAAATCAGATTTCCTCCTCTTTTGAAGTACTTAACACATAAGCAAGGCAGTAAGAATAAAAGGCAGATTGGAAATAGGAATCACAATAGAAAATTTGGTTACCAGAGTTTGAGAGCAGCCATCTGGCTTTAAATTGCAATATTCCTCAGGAGTATTTAATCATTAATCACTAAGAAATCTAACTAGAGATGTGTGCATGTACAATATAAAAATGTATGCTCAAAGTGGAGAGACAAAAAATTCTTTTCAGTGTTTCAAATTTGGTTAAATCTACTTTTATGGTGATTATCATGCAATCAGATTACTCATGTACATAATTAGCACAGATTAACTAAATAATATGTAAGTGATATATAAGACATCATATAAATGATCATTTCTGTCATTATCACTTAGGCATGTTGCTACCTTTTTATTTTCTGTATTCATAATTTTGTAGGTAAAATGTACAATAAATGAAACAAATTAGTAGCTAAAATGTTGATTATTAAAACTCACTATACAGATAAAGAAAACATAGACATGTCCAAATATGATAAGCTCATTTATTTTCTATTTAGTTAGAAATACAATTAAATTATTCGATTGTTTAATTCTCCTATGCATAGAAACTTCTTCATTCATATTTAATATATCAAATATTTCTTTTCTCATGAACGTTATTCAATGTACTTCAATCTGTTCCTTAAAATGGCAGCTTCTAACACTTGCTAGTAATGATGAATTCAAATTATATTAGATAATTAATTTCCCATGGCAAGATTTTAAAGTGATTAAATTCCGATACCCACAATGTCATCAAATTGTGTTGCTGTATATTAAAAGATGTTTATGAAGGCCAGAGGGCTAAACTTTGGAAACTATCCTATTGTCTTATTTCATAGTGCTAGATTGCAATTTCATGAATAATAAAAAAAAAACTTTTCTTCTTCTCTTGCTTCTGTATCCCAAGTCCTTTACATAGTGAATTATAATGTAACACTTCAATAACAACTTAATATATTTGTCAAAGTGCAAGAAGTAATGCAACTGGAGATGTGACTGAGTGACTGAGATTCTTTGGAAAAATGAAGCAAAGACAGTCTTCATTAGAAAAAATTTATCTGGTGAAGAAAGCAGGAAACCATTTTAGAAAATTTGCTTTTATCCTTTATACAGACCAATGACTATAGAGAAAGAGACACCAAGAGAGGAAGTATTTCATAGAACTCCCAAATTAAGGACAGGAGGGTAGACTGTCTATTGGAATCAGAACAGGGACTGTAGCTTTCTAAAATTTTGATAATTAAAAGAAAAGGTCCTCTGATATGGGAAAATTTGTAAAAATTCAAATATATACATTGAATTCATATGCCATTGTTAATGATGCTACCAGCTCATCTTTCATGGTTCCATTTAGTCACATTTATTTTTGCTCAGCCTTCTCTTGCTGAGCAATATATTCAAAACCAACAATCTGAGTAGGAAAGGTTTAATTTGGTTCGTGTTTTCAGAAATTTCACTTCAATATCAGCTGGCTCCAGGCAAAGACATCACAGCAGGCGAGGATGGTTGAGCAAAGCTGCTTAGTTCATAGCGGCCAGGAGGGAGTCCAGGAGCAGACACAGTAACCAAATTACACCCTGCCTCAGAGAGCTCCAAAACTGCCCTCTGCTAGTTCCCTAGGCATTTCTGAAATCTATCCAGTTTACAATCAAGCTTTACTCTCACATACTTACATAAAACCTTTGGAGAGACAAAATATAATACTGTTATTCTTGCTAGAGATGACATTATGGTTATTTAGTTATATAATTTGATACTCCCCAAGACAAATATAATTAAAGTGTATTTCGCTCTATGTACACATACAACTTATTTTCTCAGGTTAAAGCAATCAGTGACAGCTATATTTAGAAACATCATATTCTGTTTTGTAATACGCACAAAATTGAGCATATGCTATGGGACTAAGCATCCAAAAGTACTTGATAATTGAATCATGGAATCTTATAAAATTAAACTAAAATCACATTTAATTTTGTTATTTTTAGTGAATCAGTAGCCATTTTCCACACAAAGAACCAAAACATTTTGTAAAGTAAGTTATCTGTATGGAAAACAACTGAGATTAACAAGACCAGCACCATATACATATAATATTTCATTATTTCTACTTATGTTTTATGAGAGATTAAGCATATTTTATTTGAAAGTAGTAGAAACTGGGCACTATTTCATAAATATTTATGAAGCGAGGGCACACTTGATATCTCACCAGGTGGAAAGTGCATGGTTTAAAATTATTTTCTCAGGTATCTTTACTGGGAAGCTTCATAGTTCAAGAGATCCTATAATTTATTCAGCTCAACATTAATCTGCCAGAACAAGGCTTAATGGTTGTCGTGTATTAATAATCACTTGGAGAGTGTCTTTTTTTTCTGTATCTTTTAGGGAAAGGTCTAAGGTTGTTCAGGGTCTCACTACTAGATTGGACTCACAAGGATCCGCTGTTTACAGCCTCCCAAATGCTGGGATTAGAGCCGTGCGCCACTAAACCCAGCCTCAGTCATTGTCTAAGTGCACCCCGGGGATGCAGGGAAAGTGCCCCTGGCCCCTGCTTACAGGGGCTTTAATCCACTGAGCTATTTGGCTAGCCCAGGACAGTGTCTTAAAATGAAAGTTCCTGGCTTATCCATGAGAACTCTGACTCAGTCAACCTGAAGTGGGGGCCAGAATTTGCATTTTTCAAAATATTCTCAAGAAATTATGGTAATGCTGATTTAGGAATTTTGTTTAGAGAAACACTGGTTTGGTTTTAAGTCACAGAAAATTGAGCTCAAACTATTGATGGTGTGCAAGATAAACTTAGTGAAAAGTATACCTGAGAACTTTATAACTATGACTCCCTCTGAATGTATCTTATAGTAGGTGGTCATATGGAATCACAGGCCTGAGTACCTCTTTTCCTCTGCTTACTGTCGTGTTTGCTTTAGTCTCAAGCTTGCTACAGTAAGATAAAAGTGTCCCAAGTTCATATTTGGCAGAAAGAGAAATTTGGAAATATTTGTTCAGAATTCTAGCCATATAGATATATTGGTGTCTAGAGGCATAGCCTTCTATTGACAGCATTATCAAAGACTTGCTGCTCCTTCTTGGCAAACTTAGATCCTTTGGCCAGGGCAATTCAGAGTCAACCATAGGAATTATTGGGAGGCACTGGGCACAGAAGATTCACTTTATTTATGTGATTTTTTTGGGGGGGTCCCTCATGTTGCGAAGAGCGTGTTGTTGAAAACAATGATCCTACGCTAGAGAAATGATGAAAGTGTTGGCACTTGAGAGCACATATTTTAGCTATTAGAAAGAGTAAATAAATTAAATGCATAAATACACTATGTTGGTAAGGGATGGGAGTTTTAGAGAAAGTGTACAAGTAAGAGAGGTAAAACTTGATGGGGTGGAATGAGTTATAACTTTAAATATCATGACAAGAGAAATTCTTACTGAGCTGATGATGCTGAAGGACTAGGTCTATTTTCAATATTAATCAATAGATATAGATGAATAAATTTTCAGGGACAAAAGATTTACTTTGCATTAAAAACACCTTTCTACACCACACTAAGTTCTTTTATCCAGGTACTGATAATCTATACACTGTTAATATGGGAGATGTATGTGTAGCATTTGAAAATAATGGACAGAGACCTACCTCTTCCAAAGGTTATTCAGGAGGGTAATTAGCTCAGGATAGATGGTCATGAGTTGTGAGTAATATCAAGAAAGAAAGCTGACCAGGGGCATTAATGTGAAACCAAAAACAGAGACCTACCTCTTCCAAAGTAAAGCTGCCTGCAGATAGTTCACTGTCAAAATTAAAAGAACTATTGCCTTAAGTGATCACTAACACAGTGTGGGTTCTCTGAAAGCAGAAACTGAGAAGGTGTTTAGGTGCCAGATGTGGACTAGAGGTCACTGTCTGAAAAGGGGACAGTATGAAAGCAGGATTTGGAGGAGGCAGGGAGGGAAATTAAAACATAGGCCTCAAAATGCCTGTCTCCTAATAATTTGGTAAGGAGCTCTTGAGCAAGAACTATCTGTTTGATTCTTGAATTGGGTAGAAATAGGTTTTGCCTTTTACGAATCTGCTTCATTCAGTCATTGGTTGCAGGCTGGTTAAAGGCATGACACACTGAGATAAGATAGCTCTGCTTAACGGAGGCTGAGCTCACCGCCCACAGGAGCAGGCTCAGTAAGGATCAGATACCTTACAGCTGGGCAGAAAGGGCATCCATGAAGAAGACTCTGGCCAAGTGTCACTGCAGCTGCGCTGTGCAGTTGTGGGCCGCGTTAAGCTTTTTCTGCATCTATTTTTGGCAGGTCAGCCCTTCCACAGTTGGTATTACTTCTTGTCCTACACTTACCATTCTTTTTTCACATTAATGCCCCTGGTCAGCTTTCTTTCTTGATATTACTCACAGCTCATGACCATCTATCCTGAGCTAATTACCCTCTTGAATAACATGACCATCACACTATCTTTCAATTCTCTGTCTACTGAGAGCCTCTCTAGTCATTACGTAAAGCCACAGCTTAATAACATCTACTGCATTACACAGCTGACATCCACTTGTGACTTGTACCTGTATTAAGCAGTGCTAATATAAAGCAAACTTAGATATTTTTAATCAGTTTCAGATGGTTGTATAAACTTCCACACTGCCAAAAGAGATGAAGGAGGAGTGCTGATACATGAGCTCATGGGGCCTGTGGTACATGCTTATTTTCCTTATGCATGAGCAGTGGACCCATGCTAAGGAAGTTCCAGTGTAGGAAAATTTGTGATAGAGCTAGGAGAATCCTAAACTAGCAGTACATTGTTGCATTTTAAGAATTTTCTCAAAGCATACCAATTTGATACCACAAATAGGTTTACCTTAAACAGTCCGTAAAGGTCATGAATTTTGAAATAATTTAGTTGAGTAGTTTCAGTTCAGAAACTGAAAAGATTGCAGAACAGTTGTTTTCTGGAGACATAGTTTTGGAGGAATTGATTGGGGCTGAATCATCCACTACAATCTCATTTACCTGGTTGGCAGTTGGAAACATGAGTTACTCATCATGAGACTTATTTCATAAAACTGATCATCATAATGGGTCATATTTCCTCAAAATTAGTGAGAGGGAGAGAGCTGGAGAGAGAAAGAGAGAGAGAGAGAGGGAGAGTGAGAAACAGAGAGACAGAGACAGAGTCAGAGACAGAGACAGAGGGAGACGTATGACACAAGCAGATGTTAGCAGCCATTGTGGTCTTTATTTTGACCATGGTGTGTCATATCATCTTCAAAATTCCTTTGGTTTTATATATATTCAGTGTGATGGAGCGTGTCATACAATGGGAAAACCAGTGCTGTCATAGAATGTGCATATCACAGTGATCAAGCATCTCATTTATACCCTCTGACTTTGTATCCCAGAACACACATGTTGTTTACTATGCTGAGTATCCCTTCTCCCTGTGGGTTGCATGGGGATCATTTCATGATGCGAATTTAGATCTAAGTTTTTTGATGTTCCATGGTCAGGCATGTTGTCTCTCAGGAACAAGCAGCACAACATTTAATGATTTTTAAGTAGATTTAATAGTCTTGCTTTATATCCAGACCTCAATGTTTTCAGTCATACATAGATATTCTCATAGAGTTCACAGTGAATCTTAGCATCCAAGCTGAAAAATCTGTTAGATATAAAGGCTCAAGAGATAGTGTTACTTGTATCATATCCTTGACCTAATATAAGAAATATTTCTTTGTTGTACTTCATTTATAGCTATCAGCCTTTTTTAGTGTGCCTTACCTTGACCAAAACATTTTTCTTAATGTATAATATATTATCTATAGGGCTCATAGAAACCTCTTGGTAACTGAGCTTATTTTTTTGGGAATAAGGGACACACAAAAACTAATTTACATTTTAATTTTTAGTTATATCATAGTATCTTCCTTGACAACTTATCCCTGAGTATTTTATAGTTGTGGGTTTTCTCACCAGTTGATTTTGGTAAAGAGGTAGACAATTTGTTAAGTTTTTAGATTTTTCAGGCTGAAAGAGAATATGCTTAGTAGCTACTCTTGGAAAACTACTAAAAAAGTTACATTTGCCTGTGGATCTGATTTATTTAAAAAGCTTTTGTGGGCTGGCCAAATAGCTCAGTGGATTAAAGCACATGCTTAGGCAAATGCAAGGCCAGGAGTTCTATCTCCAGGACTGTTGTGCCAGCCCTGCCCCTGGGGGCACACAATTGAAATTGGGCATGGTGGCACATCCCTGTAATTTCAGCACTCAGGAGGCTGTAAACAGGAGGATCACTATGAGTACGACCTTTATTGTGAGACCCTGTAGATTCT
The DNA here is from genome assembly GCA_004027165.1 of Ctenomys sociabilis. Lineage (NCBI taxonomy): Eukaryota > Metazoa > Chordata > Mammalia > Rodentia > Ctenomyidae > Ctenomys > Ctenomys sociabilis. Next base: position 57,241 of record PVKA01009705.1, on the reverse strand, counting down.
ATAAACCCTCTACCAAATACAAAAAAAATAAAAACAAATAAAAAATAGATTTTTGAATTTTCATCTGATGTTTAAATTAGAGAGAACTTTGTAATCAGCAGGTTGAGGAGGTTAATAAATTTGCATATTAGAGAAATTACAAATCATCTTTGGGAGTCTGTAGATAATCTGTGGTGGTCACACTCAAACATGACTTCAAGTGACTCCTCTCTTCTGGTTTCTATCCATTCATATTGTCTATTTTTACATTAAGCAGGGATGACCCATTTAAACAATAGGACACTGCAGAAGTGATTGAACCTGACCTAGTGTGACCTTGACACTGAGTCATAAAATATACTGTGGTTTCTTGGATCCAAATTCTCCTGCCAATAGCTGAGAGGAATTGAGGCTTTATGCCAACATCCATGCAAGAGACATATCTTGGAAGCAAATCTTCCAACACTAGTGAAATTTTTAGATGACAGTAGTTCTGGCCAAGGTCCCAACTGCAAACTTTTGATAGACTTGGAGCAAGAACCACATGGCTAAATACTCTTAGTTCCCAGAAATAGAGAGACAAATGCTTGCTGCTATACTTTAAGATAATTCGTTAATTTGGACACTTACACCTAGCTTGGAAAAAAGTCAGTGCACTTGACACTCAAACACATCATCTATAAATTTCCCAAGATGTGTAATTAGATGAAGGTGGATCTGGATCCCAAGAAGTCTCTCTTCTTGATACTTCAATATGTTGAGTAAGGACTCTTCCAGTGTTTCTGTAAGTTATCACATCTACTGCCCTCAAAAGTGTCAATTAAATCAGCTCTAAAACTCAAATAACTTGAGAAATAAGATGTTCTCATTAAATACAACTAGTTAGAAATAGACTTACTAAGTTCCTTTTATTTATCACATAATTTCCGGGGACTAGTTTTAACAACCAGGTCGATATTTGGGTCAGCTTTCCTTTGAGAGAGGAAAAGAAAGAAGAATCACCTTGCAAAATATAATAGCGGTATGTTTCCTATTATAAGGGAACATGTTTTCATTCATATTAACGATATTTTTTTGTAAGGCCCCATCAGTGAGGCCATCTATGGTACCACAGTAGTCACCATTTCCCCAAAATTTTTCAGGAGAATATAGTGGAGAAAGATGATCATTCAGATTTCCCCATTCCTGGAGAGATTATTGGCCCAAGCTCAAGTTGAGAGTTACAGGTTTGTATTCTCTGTGCAGACCTGAATCTATGGGTGAATGCAAAACTTCCTCTGAAGGTTAATGTGTTTCAAGTCCTTGATCTTTTTTTCTTTTCAACTGATATAAATCTTACCAAAGAGTATCATTTTGTTAAGAAAAGAGCAGAGATACAATTAAATTCAATTTAAAATACCTTACCAAAATATTCAAGATTTTGCCGTATGTATTTTATGCATACTAGAAAGAAGTCAGTCTGTATTATTTGCTTATGTTTCTCTCCATAAAAGTTATCTTTTATCTCTCATTTTCAGCTTAAACATGATAGCTCCAGAATAGGTATTAATCATACACCATACAATTCTCTGGATTCTCCATCCTTGTCTTAGAGCTACAAATAAAAAAGATGACTGTGTAAGAATACAAAGTAAGAGATAGATGGGAAGGATGAGAAGTCCATCACAATTATCTTCCCCACCTGCAGGGTTTTGATTTCATTTTCTAAGAGAAAAAAGAAAAATCTCACAGGCTTTTATTTAATAACAATAACAAAAAAAATAAAGGTTTGAAGGTAAATGAGATAGGACAGAAAATATTGTAGCTTTTTTCTGCTTCTTTCTTAAACAATATTCTGATAGATAAACAAAACAAAAACAGCTAGGTAGTGCCTGGCATATAGAAAGTATTGAAGTAGAACTCATGTTTTTATTTATTTTCTATTTTATTGAAGTACAAATATCAATGAGACAGTTTTAAGACACCTTAACAGGATGGATTCAATAAATTAATACATTGCAAACTGTTCTCATAATGTTTTGGTATCGTACAAGGTGCATACATGATATTATACTTATAGACATTATTATAGCAGATGTCTCTTATCAGTAAATTAAGAGAGTGTAGCTGTTTACACATCTTATTTTTTATACCTGAATTATATCAAAGATTCAATAATTAATACTTTCTACCTTGTTATTTTCCTAGTGGTTGTTCATAGCACTAGAAGCCGACATAATATCCTGTCCAACCACCATTAGTGCAAATCTTGCCTCTCATAGAATTATGTAGAAGCATGGCGTTATCTGTCCCAACTGTACTGTCTATACAGACACATCATGATTCTTCCTTTCTATACCCCTTCCTTTGTCCTATTCCTGTCAAAGATGGGCACTCCATTGTCATTCAACCAATTTAGGAGCCTGAACTTGACAACAAAATCCAACACATTCCAGCATTCTACAACAATAGTGAGTTATCTGAAAATGTTGTCAACCATAGCCATTTTCAGCTCAACTTATTATTATGGCCCCATGTTGTATACTTCGGTTTTATACTTTTGTGCTGGATGGTTAAAACCAAGATTGAGCAAGACCTATATACCAAAACATGTAGTTTTTGTTTCTTATGAGGTTAGTGAAATTCCCTCAGGGTTTATCTTGTAGTCCTGTACCTTGTTCTGTAGATCCTTTGTCTATGTCATGCATGTGGATGAGTCACGGCTAATGCTTGACCAGTTTGCTGTCTGTGAGAGCCTGAGAGAAAGTGTTCTCTCCATGTGACTCTCCCCAGGCACACTATAGAACTTCGATCTCTTTCCTCTGTGGCTCGATAATCTCCTTGTTCAGAAAATTTGGGGCTCAACTGAGTTTCAAGATATTACAATACAGTTTCTCCTATGTCCTGAGTCTTCGCTGACCTTGAAAGGCCAGGCCCAAAATGTTGGCTGGCCTTGCAGCTCTTCTATTTCTCCAATTTTGATCTGTGAACTTAGGTTGTTAACCATCCAGAAGAAAAGCTGATTTGTACCCTGCAGCATATGCTCATTGTCAGTTAATACTACCAGCCTCTGCCAGTCTCTGTTGCCAGTCTCCAGAACTCTTCAGGGATGCCACATACTTCTGTATATAGCCCTTTTTCAAGCAAATCACTCTGCCTATACAACCTGGGATTGGGATCCTGCATAGTTAGGAATTCCAAGTCCACAATAATTAAAAAATAAATTGTTCATAGGTTTATAAGCCTGAATTGCTAGGCTTGATTTGGAGCTCTACTGTCACACTTTGGAGGTCTGTACTATGGCAAGCTCTCCTAGATTAACCTGAAAACACAAGGGAATACTACTTAATATAAAGCAACAGAAAGTGTATGATCTGCGATCAGTCCAAGTTTCAACATTTGACTGGGTGAGGTCGTAAGGAAGAGCAAAGTCAGCTGGGACTGTTCTCGGTTTCAAATCTACTGCTGCTAATGCATCTTCTGATCACAGAGTGGAGGCCAGATTCCAGGACTGGTCCAAATCAAGGCTGCTGATTTGTCCCTGTTCAAGCCTGCTGTAGTCAAGGCAGCCATCCATCTCCTGGAGCAATGGAGGTACCTATGACAGCTGCAATTGTAGCTGCCAGAGCGTACTTTTATTTCTGTCACGCAAAAAAGCAAAGACTCAGAGGATAAAGGAAAGCCTTGAATTTCAGCCCTATCCAGGAAAGGTGAAAGGAACCCTTTCGCGGATGGGCCTAATGTAGTCTTCTTGCATTTTCTGCTGCTGAAGAGCCTGAATATAGAAAAGGGAAAGGGGCTCAGAGTGTTAAGGGGTTAAGCTGGAGTGCTGAAGAGCACCATAGCCCAGGGCAAGGAAGCCTTAAATGGAGGTGCCTGGGCTGGGAATGTAAGTAGCCAGGAGATGGATGGCTGCCTTGACTACAGCAGGCTTGAACAGGGACAAATCAGCAACCATGATTTGGACCAGTCCTGGAATCTGGCCTCCACTCTGTGATCAGAAGATGCATTAGCAGCAGTAGATTTGAAACCGAGAACAGTCCCAGCTGACTTTGCTCTTCCTTACGACCTCACCCAGTCAAACGTTGAAACTTGGACTGATCGCAGATCATACACTTTCTGTTGCTTTATATTAAGTAGTATTCCCTTGTGTTTTCAGGTTAATCTAGGAGAGCTTGCCATAGTACAGACTCCAAAGTGTGACAGTAGAGCTCCAAATCAAGCCTAGCAATTCAGGCTTATAAACCTATGAACAATTTATTTTTTAATTATTGTGGACTTGGAATTCCTAACTATGCAGGATCCCAATCCCAGGTTGTATAGGCAGAGTGATTTGCTTGAAAAAGGGCTATATACAGAAGTATGAGGCATCCCTGAAGAGTTCTGGAGACTGGCAACAGAGACTGGCAGAGACTGGCAGAGACTGGCAGAGGCTGGCAGAGACTGGCAGAGGCTGGCAGTATTAACTGACAGTGAGCAGCATCAGCTGGAATAAAACAGAAGCTTTGACTGGTGGTGACCAGTATCAACTGGCAACAACGATGGTGCTGACTGGCACAGACCGGCAGCATTTGGCTGAGACCAACAGAAGCAGCAATTGGTAGAATAGCTGTGCACATCTGATAAGGGGGCGATGACTCAGCTGCTGAAAAGCTAGGAAAGGTGACTGAAAGCCACCAAATGCTGTGAATGACACCCTAGAGCCATAACACTAAGGGCTGAGAAAGAAGACACAGAGAAATCACTGGCTCTTAATCCTTGAGCCACTAAAACTCACTATGCAAATTCATTATTTCCATCTCAATCCACCAAAAGAACTTCGAATAAGTGGTAACACATGCATGGAGCCAAACATGAAGTGTAATTATCCTTGCTGAACATGATTTGGAAGCTTCTGTGTCTTCTATGAATACAGAGGAGATAGGAAGAATTGTGAGTGCTGATAATTGAGAGGAGAAGAGTAAAATATTTTTGAAAAATCAGTGGGCTTGGGGAAACAAAGCCTGGGGACAAAGTCTGTTGGGCCCACACAACACACAATGGATTACAGTGTAAGTAATTCTGCTTGAAATACTCATGACAACTCAAGTAGAGGCCAATGATGTAGGTCAAGAGCCCGTCCCAGTGTGCTGGCAGACTTCAGGGGTTCTTCCTGCAATACCTATATGGTAATGAAAACGCGAGGGCTATCTCACAATTGCAGTGTATTATTTACCTTGGCCTAGACTTTAAGCAGACAAGGAGTTATCAGACTAAAGGCCCTTCTAGCATCTGCTACTCTTTCAGTTATTTTGTTCAAAATAACATACCAAAGGCCATGCTTTAAGGGTGACACATCTGGAACCTCTGCATCCATGTATCAGCTGACACAATCTGGTTGCTATTGCAAGAGGAAGTGAAACACTGTTGAATTTCTTGAGGTTTCATGCCTACTTTGTCACTATAAATGAATAAAGACTCAGTTGTGACTGTCATGGACTATAGTAGTTAAGTTCAAAAGACCCAAAAAGAAATAATGATATTTTCAAAGAAAGCTTTGTTAAACAGGTTTAAGTAGCTTGCTTGATTAAGTTTCAATTCACCTGAGAGCTTAACTTTGAGACCAAGGATGAGAAAGCAAAAGCAAAAAAAAAAAAAAAAAGAAGAATGCACTGTGCTTTTCCAGATGTTTATTAAGTATTAAAAGAAACCTGAGGGGCCAGGGAGATGGCTCAGTGGAATAAGTGCTTCCCTGGCAAGTGCAAGGGCCTGAGTTCAATCCCTGGTTCTGCCAAAACAAAACAACAAAAAAAAGCAGTAAAAGAAACCTGAGGGACAATGAAGTATATTAAGAAGCAGAAACAATAAAGGACCTGTTTCACCAAATGCTAAAGACTAGTTAAGCACCATATTGCTCAACTGACATTTTTTATCAGACTAAAGATAAAAAGCACTAAGAATTAAAGTAGTATTTTTATTTTATGTATGCATATTTTAATGGAGTATTTAAATAATTTTAACAATATTATACAACCATTAAGATGTTAGTCTACTAAGCTTCATTTGTTAGTTTTGCTATTAATGTTTAATGGAATGTTGAAATAAAGTTTTCTTCTTTACATGGTATAAGATAAAACTCAGCCACGAGGTATTTTTGTCTTATATTCTACCAAACAAGCCACATCGAACAGTTCCTATATTTTTTGTTTTCTAATCATCACCTGCTCAGTTGCTGTGGATCTTACCAGCATGTTTCTCTCAGACCCAGTCGTTCGCATCAACCTCCTGGGTTTTTCCTTCAGGTCATCCTGCCCTCACTCCTCTTGGTCACTAGCTCACACAGTTGGTTTCCTGTAATGTTATATGCCTTCTAAAATGTTGACTGATTCACAGGACAGAATACCATTTCCATTCCAACATTCTCCCATAGTTTTTGAAGAACAGCACATTTAATGCTATATTTTATTATGTTATTCTTTCTTTCTGATTTTAAAACATAAAAACAGTACACATAGGACAAGAATAAATTATTGGTAACTGTGAAAGAAGTATCTTGGCTTAATGTAATAAGCCTGCAAATCAGAGTGAGACAGACACCCGCAGTAACCCTGACTCTGGCCTCGAGGAGCTGAACGACTTCTGGAACGGTATTTACCCCTCTGAGTCTGTTCAGGATAAAGGGAGATTAGTCTCACTTTGTAGCTATTTTGAAAAAAATACATGGATAATGTATCAAAAATGCTTGGCTCTCTGCTCGGCAGAAAATAATATAAAGGTCAAACCATTTTTGACAGGGTTCTGTTAAGAACATTTCGCCTTTTATCTGACTTGATGCGTCCTGGCAAGAACAGAGTGAGCTGGAGGCTTGTTACAGGACAAGAGTTCTTGCCCACTTTATTCCCCGAGTAAAGACACACAAAGTCCATTTCTGATGCTTCTGTTGAGCGTACAGATGTAGTGGTCTTCATTTTTACTTAAAATAATGATTATGATGCGGTTGCACAAATTTTTTGTTAGCAAATCAGTTTTTCCTCACAAGTCCTATAGATTCTTCAAAACCTCACTCTACTCAGCATTTCCTTCTTTGCTCCTATATTTTTCTCTATTAGCAACGCAATTTAAAAAGCAAAGCTTTGTAGTCTATCTTCATTCTTCAAGACAGCTATTGTTTCGTTCAAAATTTTAAATATCATGTCATTTACCTATAACAAAAATTTACTGGCTATCTAGTAGATAATAATCTATGTAGTAGATAATGTATTTTATTGTGTATATTTAACTGTCACATGCTTAGTGTTATTTGATTATATTGATAAGGGGAGGCAATGTATTATATAGTTTTTGCATGTTAATTTTATAAAATATTTTATAAAGTATGAGCTCATTCATTTATATTTGCATATGCATTTCCATATCTAAGAATAGGATACTGGCTCACTAAAATATCAAAGTTAGCATCATGGATATAAAACTGAGTAATTGTCTATTTCATATATGTATAAATAATATCTATATTTCATGAATATTAAATGCATATGTGCAATATATATATATATATATATATATATATATTCAAAATCCACCATTCAGTTTTATAATGAAATGATAATTAAAATCTAGACTACTATGTTTTTGAAAATAATATTAATCACCATCTTAATTAAGTCTTAAAAGAACTATAAATTCACTGAATTTCAATCACATGAAATGGCCATCCAGATTACATACCTGGTTAAGTGCTGAGCTCAGTGATGTTTTCCAAGTCAGTATCATTTTCCTCATCTTTCATCAAGTTTGCTGGACATGATAATGAAAGCCCAGTGAGGAGGTTGAAAATATGCTGAAAGTTTATCCCCCAATGGAATTCCAACTTGTCTCTCATAATTTTCTGCTCTTCAAATATAAAAAGAGAGAACTACAAATAAATACCTTTTGCAAACTAAGAGACTCAATAGCGTGGAAGAAGCAATTACACGTAGTATTTGAGAATTGTGTCTAGAATTGAGTAGCGCCACCAGACACTAGTTTCAATTCTTCATTATTTTTAAGACATACTCTGAGTATTTTAGACCAAGAAGCGTGGTTCACAATCCCAGTAAGTTAAAACAAACAAACAAACAAACAAACGTTTTAACTGAAATTCAGCCTATATTTTCATTATGTAATGTTTTTAAATATAAATAAGCAAACTAAATATAAGGTAAGTTACTCTGCCACTTATAGATGATTTAAGTTAATAGTTCAATACGTGGCCAAAGTACATTATGTTAGATAAGAACAACGAACCTAATCTTTTCATTGTCCTGATGGTAGGGATTGAATAGAAAACCTTGCAGCTATACCCTCTGACCTTTCTAGCTTTTATTTGGAGCTGGGTTTCACAAAGTTGCCCAAGTTGGCTTCAAATTTACCGTCCTTCTGTCTTACTTTCCTTGGTGTCTGGGATTACTAACATGACCGTTGTATCCAGCCATAGTATTTTAATCAACTACTGTACATGGTTTTAACAGTTTGAGACTATGCCAAATTCTGAAACTTCTTGCTAATAAGGCTGGAAGTGCCACGTTCTGGCCAATTTTTTAGTGTTTTTCTATGAAGGGTCAGTGTCAGTCTAAGATTCAGGCAAGTTCTTTGATATCTTTTCTGTCAAGAGTTCTTTGATATCTTTTCCTTGAAGATCTTGCTTATCTATTTGTCAGTCCTTAAATACTGATATTTGAAACTTGTGGATGACAATTTCCTCAAAGCATTGCTACTTTTAATTTTCTGTGATTGGCTGCAAGTGAAATCCAGCTTTAGAGAAAAATTTACACCAATTTAACACTCCAGTCTGATGTTTTTAACACTCCAGATTCTTTTCACTCTTTTTCAAGATGATAAGGATTATGAAAAAGATTTTTCTCCCATAACGTTTTCCAATACTTCTCCATTTCCCCATGTGCTATTTATTCAACAGAGAGTGCTGCAACATTAAATATATTTGGGTGGCATCAAAACTGGAACAGAAACACTTCCAGGCTTAAGTCGAACTTTTTTCTCAATATGCAGCTTGCTTTTCCATATTTTCTCTCTGAATGTTGATTCTTCATACGTTCTTTACAGATTTTCTTCACGCTAACTCATGTTGTAACTGCATAATATTTTAACTTCTCTGAAGTTCTATTTTTATAGACATTTTATTTGTCTTTTTTAAAGCTTATAACCCTATGTGAACACATAAATGTTTTCCATAATTACTGTGTTCATTAGAACAGCTTTGATTATGGTCTCATCTCAGTCATCAACCATCTTGACTTGGAATAGAAATTCTTATCCTCTACTGGCTCTGAGCGTCAAAGAATTCTAAATTTACTTTCTTAAGTTTTTGAGAACTTTGGCTGCAAATACTGAATGAATGGAAGACACTGACTTGGTCGGCATTGCCTTCAAAGTTGCTCTTTGCTTCTTCTATATATTGAGTTGACTCATCCCAAGCTTGATGTCTGACTTAGTGGTGCACATAGGCTCATCCTGTGAAAGACTGAACTCCGACATAGCCTAAAGTGCACAGTCTTCTCTTCCTGATTAATTTGTTACAAAATGTAGTTTCACTTTTCATACAGGTACAAAGAGTGTTTTCATATTTTTTATTAATGTATTTTGTATTACTTTAAAATAAAAAAAATTAAACCATGCTAGTCCTTATACTTTAAGCTCATAGGGGGCAGCACTACACTCCAGGAAAACTGAAGAAAGATTTGGACTTTTCTGCTGCATGCATCATTTTATGTAACCCAGATTCACTTATGCATTCATTTGCTGTGGTGAAGATCCATAGTGGAAGTAAAATACACTCAGATTAGTGCTGAATATTGCCCTTGTTCATTGCTCTTAGTATCCCTTATCAAATGTTAATTTCTTCAAAGAATAATGAATAAGAATGAAAGATTACAGTACATCAATTTGATGAGGTATAGGAATGAAATGTTCACTGATTACTATTTCAAAACATTACTCGTGATATAATCAGCTATTTGTCATTGTGTACATACAAGAAACTTCGGCTCCAAAACTGCACTCTATCCATGTAATACAACCAGCAAAAGCCTGAGTGGCTCAAAGAAAACAAAAGGGATCTGTATGCAATGACTGAAATTAACTACTTCTCTGAATTTTATTGAAAAGTACATTTTTTAATTTAAGGCTAAAACATTCCTCAACCTTTACAAACTAGAACAGACCTGAGATACCCATATTATAACTAAAACCTATGATATCAAAGACAACTCAAAGACAAAGTGATCTATCAACCAGAATAAAACTGAACCTCAATGAAAAGCTGTGCCATGCTGCTCTCTCCTGCATTTGAACTCAGCCAAAGCTTTAATTAGTGGAACATGTGGGGAGATTATTGTTTGCTTCAGGACATCTGATTGTCTTGCATTCTTCGCTCAGTTAACAGGGAAATGGTCATTCAGTCTCTCCTCACCACTGGAGTCCATGTCCTGATTTATAATATTCTCTCTGTCTCTGTCTCTGTCTCTCTCTGTCTCTCTCTCTCTGTCTCTCTCTCTCTCCTCTCTCTCTCTCTCTCTCTCTCTCACTCTCTTCCTTGCTCTGTCTTCCTGTCTCTCTCTCTCTCTCTCTCATTGGTTTCTAAGGAAGAAAATGTCATTGGGACCAAGGAAAAGACTGAAAGCCAGGCTTCTCAAAAAGAGAAAACTTATAAAAGAAAAATACTGGGATAAAGCATTTACATTTCAATAAAATGGAGACGTTAATGGCTATGGGCTAATTTGAGATTTAACATGTAGGAAGACATTGTAACAGTAATTTAAAATTAATAATACAAAAAACAAAATTAGTGAACATACTTATTTTTCTTTTAGGCCACATTCTCATTTTTAAGTCCTTATGCACAATAAAATCAAATATAATTTTTATATGAGCCTTATGCATTTCTTATAACAAATTTCAGTAAGGTGTGTACATAAAATGAATTAGTGCCATACATTTTAGTTGGGAAGGTTAACAAAGGAACCCAACTGAGTAATCACCTAAATCAAAATTTTTTGTACTTCTAGAGTTAATCCTACCTAACCCTATGCTTTTGATGATTAATAATCTGAACTTAATTCACTGTCCATTGCTTTTTCTTAATTCTCTGCCCTTGATAACTGTCAACCTACTTGTAATAATACACATTTCCTGGTCTAGATATTTATGTAAGTGTGTCTGTGCAGCATGCCCTCTTGTTTTCTGTGTCTTACATAATGTTTGGGGGCTTTATTGAAGTTGTGTGTATGCACAATGTGTTCTTCCTTATTGTTCTTATTGCTGAACACTATTACTATGTAGCAACCTCCCACACATTGCTTCTGCGTTCATCTGTTGATAAAATTGGGATGGATGCTACATTGAGCCTAAATTGTGCTGAATCTGCTATATATCTTCAAGGGAAAGATCTTTGGTGGAAATGTATGTATAAGTTTTTTGAGTAACTGACAGTGAAATATCTGAGTATTCTTGTAAGAACTTGTTTAATTGTATAATAAACTTCCAAATTGATCTCCAACATAGCTGTGCTATTTTCCCACTGCCATATTAGCACTGTAGGACAGATGAAATTGTTCCGTGTTGTTACCAATCTTTTCATGTTGTTCATTTTAAAATATATGAAATGAGAATTTCAATGGAGCTTAAATTTCATTTTCATCAAATATCAAATGATGTTCAACATACTTTCTTCTTAATGACTATTTATTGGCCTGATTTCATAAAGTTAGGTCAACTGTCCAATGCTTACTGGGTTATTTTTAATGACCTGAAGTTGTTTATAATGTTTTACAGACAAATGTCATTAGTCTGAGATTTACTTTTTTTTTTCTTAATATGTATTTGGTTGATACAGGGTCTCACTACACAGCTTAGACGCTTGCTTTCAGCCTCCCCAGTGCTAGAGTTTCAGGTATGCACCACTATGCCTGGTCAGCGGCAGGCTAGCCTGCCCTGAGGGTGGGGCTTATGGGGCTTGTGGTGACAGGCATCAAACGCCTGTCCTGCACTTACATAAGCTTGTCTAAGTGGGTACTTCAGTCTGCTGAGCTATCTCATCAGCCCTGAGACTAACACTTTGTATATTCTTTCATGTTCTCTATGATGGTCTTTATGTTTCTTTGTGATATCTTTCAGATAGGGATTTCCCCCCCAATTTTATAGTTTAATTCATCACTTTTTTATGGGTTAAGTCTTTTGTGTTCTAAAAATTCTCTGCTTGCTTCCATTTTTCAGGTATGGTTATGTATTTTCTCCTAAAATTATCTTAGATTTCATTTTTTATTTTTTTGTGTTTGCTCAATTTAAAGATTTTTTTGAGTGCACTGTGAAACTGGGGGTGCATCTCCTTGCCAAACTGTTCATAATGCATGATCTCTCTAACAATGTATTGCACTCTGTTTCAAGGATCTTGTTGAAGATGTTTCCATCTATATTCAGTATGGAGATGGACCACGGTTTTCTTTCCTTGTTGAATCCTTTTAGTTTGAGTAGCAAGGTAATGGATATTTCTAGGAATGTGTTTCACAGATACGCACCCTCAAGCACACAGAATTTCATGGACAATTTTGAGCATATTGACATGAAATTTTTCTGTAATGGGCTGGTGAAAAAAAAGATCGGTGCTGAATCCATAAGGTCCCAGGATTTTTGTTCTCATGGCTTTTATCACTTTCTCTATGTCACTGCCCATTAGTTGACAGGATTTGCTGTGGATTATATTTCCACATCCCTCCAATGACACATGTGCTCTTAGGGTAAGCTTTCTAGGGGGCATGATTGAAGCATCCACCTGTGACACTTCTCTGTGGATTACTGCACTGATGACCTTACACATAAGTGTGATGTCAGCAGGTGAAGCCCAGCTGGAGGAGATGGTTCGCTGGCACTGTGGACCTGTCTTCCTTCCTTATCTTCTGGTCATTCTCTGCATCCTGCTGCCATTCCATGAGCTCTTTTCCTCTGCCATGCTATGCTGCCTTGGAACAGTCCAAAGAGGGACCAAAATATCTGCAAACTGTGACATGACATAAACCTTTCCTCCTTTAAATTGTGGTTATTGAGTATTGTGTCTCAGCCATAGGAGAGTAACTAGGACATGGTTTTTAATAGATTATTGGTTCAGTTTTGCTTATTCATTTGAGGCTGACATTATGGCATCTTCAGGATTATCCAATTTGTTGCAATAAAAGTTGTTGAAATTTCTTAAAATCTAATGGATTATGGTGTCATTTGTTGATTTGTCTGTTTCATTTCTAATTGAATCACTATGGGCTTTTCTTTCTTTTTTTTTTGATAAATTTGACTAGACATTTTTCAGTTGTTCCTGTTTTTGAAGATTAAAGTATTTGATAAATTGATCCTTTGTATATTTTTGTCTCAGGTTCACTAACTTAGGCTATTATCATCATGAATTTTTTTCTTTCTATGTATATATTGGTATCATTCTTTTTTTTCACTATTTGAGATTCCTCATTTTGTTACTTGTGATCACTGTTCTCTTAATAAACATTCTTCATACAAATGCTTTAATTTTGTCCCAAATATTTTGATGTATTGAGGTTCCATTCTCATTTGGTTCTTTCAACTTTGTAATTTCTTAGGTTTTTCTTCCTCTTCCATCTTCTCCTCCCACTTCTTCACCTTCTTCTTTATGAGTCATATACTGTTTATTAGATCCATCTTCATGGGTCCTCTAATTACTACATTAGTAAACCTGCTACCCACACTTTCAATTGAATTTTCATATCCTGGATTTCTAATTAATTTATAATTCTTTACCAAAAAGGTTATTTGTTTCCTGTGTTACATTAACTTAGTCAATTAGTATTGTGACTCCTTAAGATTGTCTGGTCATATAACAATGGTATCCTTTTGTTTAATTAAATCCTCTTTAACCTCATGACATACTGAAATGATTGGCCAATTTGTATCTTCTTTCATTTTTTCAGATATTTTGACTTTTTTATTTTTTGTCTATGACTTTCTATTGGTCAGGGCCTATGAGATCAACTTTTTGGGAAATTCATAGAATTTGAAAACATCACGTGTCATGTTTTCTGATGTTTCTGTTCCTTTTTGTTGAAGGCTAGTTAGTTGCAATGGAGAAAATTGTCCTTTCTGCTAAGATCACTTTAGTTAGGCTGTTTTCCTGGGATATGTCCTTATTTTGGTTATCTTTTGGTATTTATATTCTCTTTAACACACTCAATATGATATTTGAAAGATCTCAGTATACAAACATTTTTGGGAAGTTTGATTCCAGCACCACTCACAGAGGAAAAAATAAGCCACAATGATTTGATGACACACAGACAAATTTATTGGCATACTTAGAAACCAATTTAAGATAGCCACTATACTGCTGTCTTAATTATTATTAATTTTAAAAAATCATCAATTATAAAAGACAAACTGGATAATAGCATAACATAGGAACCAATTAAAAGCTACTCTTTTACATTCCTTAATAAAAAAAAATGCTTCCATAAAAATAAAAACAGAAAAAGATCAACAGTAATTATGTAGATACAAACAGAAACCAAATATTGACATATAACAGAGATGAACTATAATAATTACCAATAGAAAATAATCTACAATAATAGCATAAAATAAGTGGTTAAAATTAAAAAAAGTATTAATAATCTTTATTGTTCTCATAGCAATAAAAAATAAAGATGTTGGAAAAGAATAATGAAATAAAATTTGAAAAAGAAAGTGAATTAAAAGTGAGATTTCAAAGTAATTAAACAATAAAGGAAAATAAATAGAATTAGCTAAAACTAACAAAGGAAAAAGGAATCACAAATGAATAAAACAAAACAAAGCAAAATCGAATAAAAAAAGAAATAGATGCTAATAATTCTTTCATATATTTGTGTGAGTAGTTTCTTTCTGAGGTATACTGTCCTGGAATCTATCATGCTGAGGAGATGAGCAATGAGGGTCATATATCTCCACAATATTTTTTCATGGACTGAATTCTGAGTCCCGCCATGCCTTTTCTATTCCTCAGTATTGATCAGAGGTGTGTCCTCAGCTTCAGGACTGTAGTCAATTACCGCAGCCCCTCTTAGCCTTGGTGCCTTTCTGCAGGCATCCAACCACTTCTACCCTGACTACCTTTGAACTTGTGGGTTTCTGAGGCGTCCTGTTACTTCAGAGGTCCCTCTCTGCACATGTCCTAGAATGTGGCAAAAATTTAAGACAAGGCATCTTCTTGATCACATTGGCAGGTGTGGATAGCAAATGAACACTTAGGTTCTGTCATAGATATACACAGTGAAAATGGCTAAGCAGACCACTGGACATAATGCCAACTCTTTGAGACACAACCTTTTCAGAAATATATCCATGACTGGATTGATCTCACAGTGGGTACATGCCAACTTTGCCTGAAAAGCCTGGGATGCCCATTACTTAAACTTCCAGATGGTTTGTAACTAGGCCTCTCCCTCTCCTTGAGCATGTCTTGCAGAAACCTTACACCCAGTCACAATGGTAGGGTGACCCAAAAAATCTTGAAGTGTGGTCATTCTGTGACTTATAATGCCAGAAGTATCTCAGTGATATTCAACAAACTCTTTGTTAAAGTGGCTCCTGATTATATCAATATTAAATATGGTGGCACCACAGTAGATTTCTTCTCCAAGGTTAGCCTGCCAAGTGAAAAGAGACAGATTCCAGACAAAAGCCCATCTGCAATTGTAGCTTACAGTAAACCTAGTCCTTTATGCTAGCACTTCTAGTCCATTGTTTATCACTAAGACCAGTGACCTATTAAATTGAAGCTAAATTTTAACATGGATTTAATGAAATTTTTCATTCATTGGGACGATCAGAGTTTTTCTTTTATTTACTATGTTCTTAAACACACTGAGGTACATTGACTAATACTTAAATACCTACCTAACTTTCATTTCTCAGGTAAAACTCAACTGTGGTAAAACCACTTGCATATATCACTGTTTAATTTAATATTTATCTGAGGATTTTGCATCATTTCTTTAGATACATAGATTTATACTTTTATTTGTGTAATAAGCTATAGGACATCTTGATGTGCATATTCTTCCTCTATTTGACTAAGGGTTACATAAGAGTTTCTCTTAAATCTTCTTTCAGTATTTATTGATGAAAATCTCTGCCATGCTGCTGATTTTGCTCATGGGAGTATTTATTTTTTATCTTGTTTACTTTAAATATAAAAATTGATGCCATAACTAATCCATGCATATTCATTTGAAAATGTATTTTAAAATCCTATTTATTGATTTTTTAAAATCTTTTCCTAGCTGACTAGAGCAGTTGGTGCTTGTAGGATACTCAATAGCTGAATGGAAAAAAAAAATAGCTGAGTGGGAAGTGTAGTTTCTCAGACACAAGCGTTCACAAAGAACTAGATATGGAGAAGGAACCTGAAGGAGAAGCTCACCATATGAATTCAAGCATCAAGAGCATTTAGAATGGGAAGGCAGACTACCCTTGGATAGCAGCATGGCTTGCACTTGAGGTCCAGTGAGCACACCATTTTGGAAGAGAATATTAACTCTATGTGAAGCACACAGCTCTACAGTGGCTGGAGTGCTGTAACCAGTACCTACTTTAGCAGTCAATCTCTGGTGTCCATTTGTTCTGGCTACCTTCTTACCCCTGAAAGAAAGAGTCCAGTACCAAGATATTCACACATCAAGATAATAGCGAAACTAAAAGCCAGAAAATCATTTGCAGGGAAGTGGCTGAGGTTAGGACTGAAAGACCCTTGAGAAAGAAGGAAACAAGGGCAGAGCCCAGGTTAGTATCCAGAACCTGAATGTGAGAGAAGCCTAGCTCAATGAATTGCAGAGTTGAAATTCTGTCTCTACAGTTGTGGATTATGATCAAGGGGGTAAGGGGGAGCAACGATCCTCTAATAGTGCGTGAAAGGACACTTTACCCTCACTCTCCAAAACAGTGAAGAGTTCTTTGACTTTGGAATGTCCTCCTACTATCCCTAATTCAGATGTAGTAGAACTCTGTGCTTGCATGAGAATTTTTTAAACACCTTCCAAAGGATGGTAGGACCTGCAAGTATCAACCACCGCTGAGTTCACAGGCTGGATAGTGGCTCTGTGAGGTGTCAACATGAGTTTGTACTTGCAAAGAGTAGAAGTGACTTAGCTAAAGACATTTATGATGTAGGAGCACTTGGAATCCCATGGAAAGAGACTAAGCAACTGCAGGGATTATCTCCATGCAAAGGAGGAAGAGATGAAGAAGGCCTTTTCAGAAATCAGTGGAAGCCTGGATACCTAATCAGCTGTACTACACCCTCCCCCAACACAGATGAAGATGACCAATAACAAGACAAAGTCAAAAACTTCGAGCTAGGCTTGCCCACACAAGCACCAGTGAAACAAAGCAAAACACTGCCTGCAAAGGGAAGAAGGGGCAGGCTCCATGGTCTACTCAGATTCCCAAGCATCTTCACTTAACTGGTAGGCAAAAGACCTAATTTTTGGATGGCAGATGCCTGAAGCAAGAGCAGACATATACAAAACCTGGACTCATCTACCAATGTCTAAAGCTCAGTCCCCTACAAACAGTACTGATAGTTTTACATATATAAGACAGACTACTTAGTTTTGTGGCTTTTTCATAAGTATTCGGGTTTTCATTATCATTATGGGTGTGAATGTTACACTCACCCTTGGGGTGAGGGCCTTAATACAACATAAAGGAGGAAAGGAGGCTTGCTCCTCTCATTTTGTTCTCCATGCTTTTGCTGTTTTCCACCACAGTGACGTATTGCACTCGGCCATGTGCCACCTTGCCTCAAATCCAGCCAAGTATTGACAGAAACTGTGAGATAAAGAAATCTCTTCTTCCTTAATTCTAGGTGGCATGTATTTTGTTTCATCAGTGAGAGAAAAATAACCAAGACACCTACAGCTTTATTTCCTTTTTTCATTTGATATATATGGGTGTTGGCCATATTCCATGTATAGCCAATGGAATACGCATCTCAAACAGGATTGAATGAAGAAAGGGGATACAGGGGAAGGACTATCCTGTATCTGCATATACATGATAATTAGGATAGATACACATCTACTTTCACTTAAATCAATGAGAAAAAAGATTTATACTAATAGTGTTTGGACAGGATGTCCTGTCTGTACTGTGTAATATGGATAACCACTAAAATGATAACAAAGTGCAATGTATTAATTATTGAAACTGTCCTATTAATCAAAATAAATAAATACATTACAAAATAAATTCATGAACAATCAAAAAGTGAAAAAAAAGTGTGTGTGTGTGTATGTGTGTGTGTGTGTGAGAGAGAGAGAGAGAGAAAGAGAGAGAGAGAGAGAGAGAGAGAGAGAGAGAGAAAGCAGAACACATAAAAATTAGTACTTTAGTTTAAATAGTGTCTCTCATGGGAATAGAGTTAAGCCTAGACAAAAATCTCTGCATAAGGGACTCAAATGCAATCAGCATATTAGTTAATTCTGATCTTTTTATAAGCTCTTTCACTTTCCTATTATACTTCCATTTCCGTTCATTTTCCCCACACCTTTAAATAAACACTCAAATTCGCCCCCCAACTAATCCTCTACTCCAAACAGAATAATAGTATTAACAAAGTCTTACCACTTTTTCCTCAATTTGCATAGTACGTTTTTGCAGTACATAGTGATCACATTTATCATATAGCTGGCAAATGACACAGCACGTTTAGGTTCCTTTTTTGTCTCCCCCCGGTTTCTACTTCAGATCTTGCTTTATTCCAAATTGCAATAACCCTGTTTCAATTTTATATTTCTTTTTTCCTTCCTCTTTACTTCATCTCGTTGCTCCTGTTTTTTCCTTTTCTTCCTTCATCCATTTGAAAGAGGGCCTCCTGGTTCCTATTTACTACTTTTTACTTTGCTCTTCATTTAACATGTATTTGAAGCTTCTCATGTAACAGAAACTATGTGATATACTTATGTGTATCTCACTAATTTAAAAATCACTTTGTCACCTGAACTACAAGTTCCTACACTTTATCTCTCTTTATGGCAGAGTCAGATTCAGTTACCTGCTTTAGGTCCTTTCCTTCTTCCTGAACTAATCTCTATTGTTTTTCTTCCCTTTGTTTCCCTTCTTCGATATATCCCAGAAATATTTATATTTTTTCTTTCTTTATTTTTTTTAATTGAAGAACAAATAGCAATGAGACAGTTTCAAGAGAAATTAACAGGACAGATTTGATAAATTAATACATATATTTCAAACTGTTTTCATTCAAGGTACATACATGATATCATACATACATTATTATAGCAGACGTCTCTAATTAGTGAATTAAGAGAGTGTAGCTATATACTTATTTTATTTTTATAGCTGAATTGTATCACAGATTCAATAATTAATACTTTCTACCTTGTTATCTTCCTAGTGGTTGTCCATATTACTCGAAGCCAACATAATATCTTGTCCAACCACTATTAGTGCAAATACTGCTTCTCATGAAATTATGCAGAAGCATGGCATATTTATCCTAACTATACTGTTTATACACACATCATGATTCTTCCTTTGTATATCCTTTCTTTTTTGCTTTTTGTCTAGAACTGTCAAAGATGAGCATTCCCTTGTCATTAAACCAATTTAGGTGCCTGAACTCGGTGATACAGTTCAACACAGTCCAGCATTCCACAATAATAGTGAGTTATCTGAAAAAGTTGTTGACTATAGCCATTTACAGCTCAACTTATTATTATGGCCTGCATTATATACCTCATTTTTATACTTATCTGCTGGATGGTTAAGACTGAGATAGATCAAGCCCTATATACCATAAAATGTAGCTTTTGTTTCTGTTGAGGTCAGTTATGCCCCCTCAAGGTTTATCTTGTTATCCTGTAGCTTACTCTGTAGATTATTTGTCTGTGTCATCCATGCAGATGAGTCATGGCCAATGCTTGACCAGTTTGCTCTCTGTGAGAGCCTGAGAGAAAGTCTTCTCTCCATGTGACTCTCCCCAGGCACACTATGCATCATCAATCTCTTTCCGTTGTGGCTCCATAATCTCCTTAATCAGAAAATTTGGGGCTCAATTGAGTTTCACAATGTTGCAGTACAGGTTCTCCTATGTCCTGATTCTTCGCTGACCTTGAAAGGCTAGGGCCAAAATGTTGGCTGGCTTTGTGGCTCTTCTATTTCTCCAATTTTGATCTGTGAACTTAGGTTGTTATCCATCCAGAAGAAACGCTGATTAGTACCCTGCAGCATATGCTGTTCAGTTTTCCCTAACTGACTCAATTCTTTTTAGTTGTTGTTGTACATTTCTATTTGTATTTCTTCTTTTCACTTCTTATAGTAAGAAGACTATACAATAGTTACACATGTGTGACTGGTTTATTTCACTTATGAGTATATGTTCAAATGGCATCCACTTTGATATAAATGCTTCAAGTTTATCATCCTTAATAGCTGAGTGATACTCCATTATATAGAAATACTATATCTTTTTTACCCATTCCTCATGTGATGGACATCTTGGTTATTTCCAAGATTTTTCTATCACACATTGTGCTACTATAAACATAGGTACACATATAGCACTATGATATAATATTTTCAATTCCTCTGGGAAAATTCCCAGTAGGGGGATACCTGACTTGAATGGGTTTCCAGGCCTACTCTTTTGAGGAGTCTCCACACTGATCTCCCTCTTTTCTAATGGCTGTTGCTAAGGATTCCAAGACTATATTTAATAGCAGGAGTGATAGAGGACATCCTTGCTTTGTCCCTGATTTAAGAGTAAAAGATTTCAGTTTTTCCCCATTTAGGATTATATGAGCTTTTGGGTTGTCATAGATGGCTTTTATCAAGTTAAAGTAGAATCTATTTATTCCAATTTTCTGTAGGACTTTGAACATATATGAATGTTGGACTTTGTCAAAAGCTTTTTTTGCATCAATTGAGATGATCATGTGATTTTTAGATTTTAGTCTATTAATATAGTGTTTTACATTTATAGATTTTTTGAATATTGAACCATCCTCACATCCCTAGGAAGAATCCTACCTGGTCATGGTGTATGATCTTCTTGATGATTTGATGTGTTCTATTTGGTATGACTTTATTGAGTATTTTTGCATCTATGCTCATAATAGAGACTGGCCTGTAGTTCTCCTTTTCATTTGTGTCTTTCCCTGGTTTTGGAATCAGTATAATACTTACCTCCAGAAATGACTTTGGGAGGACTTCTTCCTTTTCAATTTCATTGAAGAGTTTGTGGAGTGTAGGGATTATATCTTCTATAAATTTCTTTTAGAATTCAGCTGTGAATCCATCAGGACCTGGACTTTTCTTTGTTTGCAGGCTTTTTATTAGGTTTCGTGTTTCGTTAGCTGTTATTGTTTTATTGAGATTGGTTATATCTTCTTGGTTCAGTTTTGTAATTTGTTCCTTTTGAGGAACTGGTCCATTTCTTCTGTGTCTTCTATTCTGTGAGAGTAAAAATTCTCGAAGCAACTATTGATAATCTTTTGAATTTCCGCTGGGCCTGTAGTGATTTCACCCTTTTCATTCCATATTGTTTGTACTTGAATTTGCCTCTTTTTGATGAGGTTGGCTAGAGTCTTATCAACTTCGTTTAGTTTTTCAAAGAACCAACTTTTTGATTTCTTGATTCTTTGAACTGTTTTCTTCATCTCAATTGCATTCATTTCTGCTCTAAGCTTTATGATTTCTTCCCATCTTTGCGCTCTGGAGAGCTTTTGCTCTTCTTTTCCTTGATGGCAGAGATCCAACATTATGGTGTTTATTTGTTCCTGTTCTGTTTTCCTAATGTGTGAGTTCATAGCTCTGATTTTCCCTGTAAGAACTGCTTTCACCGCATCCCATAAATTCCTTAAAGTTGTGCTTGAATTTCCATTGAATTGTAGATATTGTTGAATTTCTTGTTTACTTTCTTCTGTTACTCATTGATTGCTGAGTAGGGTGTTGTTCAATTTCCATGAATTTAGTGGGTTTTTCTGGTTTCTTTTGTCATTTAGTTCCAGTTTCATTCCACTGTGGTCAGATAACATGCATGGGATAGTTTCTGTTTTCTTGCATATATTTACACATGACCTCTGGACTTGTATGTGGTCTATTTTTGAAAATGACCTGTGTGCAGCTGAAAAAAATGTGTATTCAGCTGTGGTTAGGTGGAACACTCTGTATATGTCCACCAGGTCCATTTGTTCCAAGCTCTGGTTCAGTTCTGCTACTTCTTTGCTATGCTTTTTGTCTGGTTGATCTATCTTTTTGAGATAAAGGGGTGTTAAGGTCTCCTGTTAAGATTGTGGTCTTAGATATTAGGTTTTTCATGTCCATTAAAATTTGTCTTACATAGTTGGGTGCTCCTGTGTTTGGTGCCATAGATATTTATGACTGTTACCTCTTCCTGATGAATTTTTCCCCTGACTAATATGTAGTGGCTTTCTTTGTGTTATTTGATCCTTCTTGGTTTGAAGTCGAGACTGTGTGAGAACAGAATTGCTACTCCTACTTTTTTCTGAGGTGCTGGGGCAGGTAGTATTGTTTTCCATCTTTTGACTTTGAGCCTATGAATGTCCTTTTGAGTTAAGTGTGTCTCTTGTATACAGAATATTGTTGGATTTTGTTTCCTAATCCACTGTGCCAGCCTATTTCTCTTAATTGGTGAATTGAATCCATTTACATTCATGATTATAATTGAAATGCGCTGACTTATGATTGTCATGATATTTACCTGCTGTTGTTTACTCCTTTGTATCCTGTGTTTAATTGTGTGTCCTGTTTAGTGGGTTCCTTTCCTTCTCATTCATGGAATTCTGGTCACTGTGGTCTCTCTCTAGAACCTCTTTCAGTATCCTGTGTAGGGATGGCTTTGTCATCATGAAATTCTTTAGTTGTTCTTTGTCGTGGAAGTATTTCACTTCTCTATCAAACTTGAAAGAGAGTTTTGCAGGGTATAGTAGTCTGGGCTGGAATTTGTTTTCGTGTAGGACTTGAAGAACTCTGCTCCATGCTCTCCTTGCCTTCATGGTTTGTGTAGAGAAGTCGGCTCTAATTCTGATGCGTTTACCTTTGAGTGTGATCTGCTTCTTCTCTCTAGCAGCTTTCAGTATATTATTCTTGTGTTGGATTTCTAAGATCTTGACTATTATATTTCTTGGTTTATTTTTACTTGGGTTGAAATTATTTGGTGTTCTGTATGGTTCAGTTTCCTGAATGTTGGATTGTTTCCTCATATTTGGGAAGTTTTCTGGGATTACTTCTCCCTAACTTCTTTTTATGTCATTTGTATTGACTCCTTCATACTCATTGATGCCAATTAATGTCACATTGTTGATCCTGACATCATCTTGCAGGTGATGGATTATTTTTTCCTTCATCCTCGTTTTTAAGAGATCCTTTCTCACCTTTTCACTAGGTGCACCAGCGTCTTCAAGATCTGAAACTGTCTTCGCTTTCACTCAAATGGTTTTGTAGACTAGTAATTGATATTTTTAGTTCTTCTATATCTTTTTGACTCTGTTTCATGCATTGTATTTCTTTTCTGTTTTGCTCATTCAAGCTACCTCTCAAATTTCTGATCTCCTCTATTTTTTTAATCCATGTTCTCTTTCAAGGTAGTTATTAATTCTTTTTCTGCAGAGTATTTTCTAAGTTGGGTTTCCTCTGTATATTTCCAGACTTGTTTCTGTATTTCAGATGCTATCATTTCAAAGAATTCTTTTCTTTCAAAGAATTTTTTTTTAGTTCAGAAATTATTTCTGCTTTGATTTGCTCATGACCTTTTTGCTGTTGTTTCTTTGGTTCAGATGCTGTTGATTAATATGTTTCCGCTGGAATAGTTTTCTCTGCACTTGTTCTGGGTGAGCATTGGTTTTCCCCCAGATGGTTTTGGATTTGGTTCTTTATTTCAGATGTTATATATTCAGATATTTCTTTTTTTATTTCAGGAATTAATTCTCATCTGAGTTCCTCTATACCTTTCTTCTGTTGTTCCTTTGCTTCCATCTCTGTTAATTCATTCATTTCAGCTGAGCTAGGGTCCTCTGCACTTATTGGTGGACTTGAGGCCTGAGACTGTATTTTTCTCCTTGTCATTTTGTATAGCACTGACCTCTGACCTCTGGTGTAGAGCTTTGCTGCAGCTATTACCTTAGCATATAATGAGATTCAGGTGCCGGTCTATTAAGTTTGAGATTATCCAGTTATGCCTGACCTGGATCTAGCTGTTGTGTTCACTTCCTTTTTGCTGCAGCTCCTGTGGTTCCCCTCTGTTGGTTTCCTGGTCAGGTGAGCATGAACTCGGATGTAGAGTGAGTAGTGAAGATAGCCACCCACTATTTGCCTGACTTTGGGGTGGGGATCCAGAAAGGGCCGGAATTGGCCCTCTTGTCTCGGGCAGGTCGCTCTCTAGGTATGCAGGCCTGGGTTTTGGTGGGTCCGCTGGGCTCCCAAAGGGACAGCGGATGTTCTTATTCGCCGGGTAAGCTGTGCTGGGTTAGCCAAGCTATGCTGGGTCCTGGGCCGTGGGCTGGAACTGGAGAAGTCTGGGAAAGGTCCCTCCGGCATGGCAGGCCTGGAGTCCTCACTCACCAGCCAAGCTGTGCTGGGTCTGGGGCCCCGGAATCCTCAGAAATATTTAATCATTACCAATATTTTGTCTCCTTGAGTCATTGTGACATTGTTCAAATTAGTTTTTTGTTGTGCAGATGCAGGCATATATAGCCAGCAGTTCTCTGTTTATACCATAGTGATCTGGGCCACATTTATACATTAAGGGCAATGAAGAAGTCTCTGAACATGAAAATGTAACCAAATGCAAGGAAACATGATAGGAGAAATACACTAACTAAAGATAACATCATGGCTCTGACAGAATTTTTCTACCCTCAATGATCCTCATCTTATAACACAGAAGCATTAGGAACTTGAATAAACAAAGCTACACGTTGCATCCAAATCTTCAACTCAAAAATGACTGCATGAGTAGTGAACTATAGTAAGCAGTACTCAAAATAATTCAAACACCAGAAGTTCAAGTGTTCGGAGATGGCTGTGGGAGACCCTTGAGAAGCGAAGCCCTGTCTTGATTTTTCTTTGCCCTCTCCTTCAACCCTATATGCTGAAATATAAACAGCTGGCTATATTGAGCCAGATGGTTCCTTAGAAGCTAAAAGAATGTGATCATTCTGCCTGAGATGCCAACTTGCTCATTGCAACACATGGGTGAAAATTCGCCCCACCCACTGGTGACTGAATGGGGGCTTCAGCAGGGGCCTGTGAGATTATAGGCCTGAGGCATGGCATAACATCTCAACTGAGGGCATGGTGCTCACTAAGTATTACACTTCCATGGCAGGTGCCAGTCTTGCATACACGAAACTATCTACTGCATTACTAATTGGAGAGCCTCTGTGCCCGGTAACAAATTGCTACTTCTCCTTACAGTCGTGCCTATAAAGATTATTTTTCCTAGCACTCTGCTGTGGCACCACCCAGCACCATGACTGATACCAACAAAAATCATGAGATTTTATACTCATGTCCTTTTATTTTAGATATGAGATGACAGAAACAGAGAAAGTTTACTTGGGAAATGTTCATTACCGACAGTCCCTAGGTGCAAAAGCCATACCATTCTACACCAGGCCCCATAGGGAAGACCCACTCAAGCCCAGAGGCAGAAAGAAAAGCCTAGCTTGGAGACTCTAATTGTCCTACATGGAAAGGAATTGGAGCAGCAGTGTGTATACACTGCTCAGGGTTACCCTAACAGCAGGCGTAAGTTCAGTAGGCTCGTACTACAGGGATATCTGGGGTGGATGAGGGCAGGGACCTATTGCCTAGGTTTACAAAAAAGTTGTTTTATGTTATTTTGTGTTTTCTTTTTGAGACAGGATCTTGCCATGCTGCACGGAATAACTATAAACTCACTTATGTGGCCCAAGTTTTCCTTAAACTCAGCAATAGCCCTGCCTCCAAGTGTTGGGATTAAAGACATGCACCACCCCCAAGGCTTAGATCTAAAAGAGTTTGGGGGGGGGGAGTACAACTAGTTGTTGGTTCTCAGGAGCTGTACATCATTCCCTGGCTCTGAATGGTTCCAATATAGTCAAAACATCATAAATATGGAAAAATTTTAAATGCATGTATTTAGACATGTTTTCTGGTTTCCTAAGCTACTTATAAAACTGCACATTAATTTTCTTTTATATAAACTCTTTAGATCTATCTTGATGACTGAGACAAACCAATCCCGTATCATTTCTTAGGGCTGGTGTGACGAAGTACCAAAAATTGAATGCATGTGTGTGTGTGTGTGTGTGTGTGTGTGTGTGTGTGAGAGAGAGAGAGAGAGAGAGAGAGAGAGAGAGAGAAGTTGAAGTAAAAATTTTAGTATTTTCTTTCAGTTTCCAAGAGATCTCAAAGCATAGTTGCTGAATAACAAATGACAACTCTGAAATAAGACTGGACCCACATCATTTTTATTTTATCTTCTTACTTTTTTGGTACAGGGCCTCACTACAGGGCTTGGACTCTAGGCATCCTCCTGTCTCGGCCTCCCCAGCACTGGGCTTATAGGCATGTGCACCACACCTGATTTCCATGGCTGGCAGGGCGCTGAGCCCCTCGTGTTCTGGGACGGGCACAGTGTGAGGTAGTCAGGATCGAACCTGGGTCCTTGCACTTGCCAGGGAGGTGGTTAGACCATCAAGCTATCTCCCCATCCCCATTCATATTTTCATTTAACTCTTTATGTACATGTAAGGCCAAGGCTTATAAAAATTTAAAAGTCAGACATCCAGTTCCCATTATCCATCTCCAGTAGAGGAGTGGAAGATAAAATTGCTTTAAAAATTTGTGTCCAAACTGATTTTAAAAACCATGGTTTAACAATGTGGAAACATTACTTTTACTGAAACAAAGCTGCTGCAAATATATAGAAATATTTAATCTGATGTCAATATCCTTTAAGACACTAGGGCAAATAAGCAACTGATTTGTAATAGCAATTTCTTTACTCAGAAAACTGAGAATTATCTCACATTTCTGCTCTTTCACATGAGTTCAATAATTAAACTCATCACATTCTTATCTAGAAATATGTAAACAACATGTTGATTTTCTATGAAACTAGGAATAGTTTAGTTTGGCCAATATTCCATAACATAGTGTGATGATAGTCTCAATTATATATATATATATATATATATATATATATATATATATATTCCTTGAGATAGGGACTCAAGATCAGGGTGGATTTTTAACTAATTAAGTAGTAGAAGTTGGTGTGGAGATCCTCCTGCCTCAGCTTCCCGAGTGCTAAGATTAGAGACACACACCACCCCAGCCAGCCTTTAATTAATTTTCTTTATCAGGTTAAATTTTATGTATTTTTTAAAAAAGCATTTGGTTTATTTCTGCCAAATATTTCCTTATTGCATTAGGATATATTTATTTTCTGTAAGGTAAACTATAGAATAGGTTAAAGCCCTTCCAAGGCATTGGATCTTTTATCTAAAGAAGACATTTTGTCTCTCTTTAAATACTGTAGATAGTATTTGTTGTCTCACTGTACATCAGTGTCAAGACCACTGGTCCCAGTTAGAGAACTAAGTTTAAGTTCTAAATTTTCTAAACTTAGAAATTATTAATTACTTGTAGAGTATGCAAATATATGGATTTGGATTTTTTTTCAAAAAGTGCATTCGAAACACTAAATCAATAATCAGTGCATTTTATGACTAAATATTTATTATAGTTACTTATATAAATTAACATTGTGTCAGAATCATTCAAATTTAATTTTTTACCTTGCCTTAACTGTTGACGGGATGTTGTAAACTAAGCTGGACCTCATAACGGTTGTGTATGGCTTTGGTGAAGGGAGAGTTGAGCAAAAGTGTCCAGGACAGCCGCTGGAGGCGTGCTGATGGTGAAGACCAAATCTCTTCTATTTGCGTTTCAAATGAAATCAATGTTGCAATGACCTGTTAGAAAGTTGGAAAGGTCAAAATCCTACATAAGTGAGTTTTGAAAGCTAGCATATTAAATAACTTATTTTATTATATTAAAATACATTTACATTTTAATTACCTTCTTAAAAGTCCAGCCAGGTATGATGGCACATGTCTCTAATCCCAGCAAGTGGCAGGCTGAGGTAGGAGGCTGCTAAGGAGTTCAAGGCCAGTCTGTAAATTCAAGGCCAACCTGAATTATATAGTGAGATCCTGTCTCAAACAGATGAGCAAAACAAATACTGAAAGCCAGGTTTTAGTATCACACTGCATGGGTTGGTTCCCCAAAGCCACTACATTGGAATGTTATGAACTTCAGATAAATTACAAAGATGCCAAAGTCATTGAATATTTAATCCTTCAATGAATCAGGCTTTTGAGCTACAGTTATCAGATAAAAAGTATCTCTCTTGAGATGTGTATTCCTACTAATTTTCATAAAGTCTTAATTTCAGTTTCCATTACAATTAGCATGTGCAATATTTCTTTTAATTCTATGACTTTTTTTTTTTTGGAAAAATGGGCTCATTATTTTAAAATTTAGAAAAACATTGAATATCAACCATAAAGTAACAAAAGGCAATTTAATGGTAGCCAAGAAATGGAATGCAGTAGAGGTATGAGTTTGACTTCCATAAGAAAATAAAGAAACTTTGGACAAACAATGCCTCTTATATGTATTACCAGTGTATTCAAATGACAAAAATGATCAAATCCTATACTTTAAATTTAAAATATTTATAATTATACAAAGGGTGTACCACACTAAAACCTGTTTTAAAAAAGACAAGAAATAAGCATGTTATAGGGAATATAGTATTTGTCATGTTTAATTTTATAAATAAAGGGCTTTTGGAAAGAAATTAGCATTTGAATCATATGATGAATAAACCAGATGCCCCCCTCCCCCGTGGACAGCGTTAATGAAGACCTGAATAGAAGGTTGAATTGTCTTTCTTCCTCATTAAACTGAGACATGAATCTTCTCCACTCTCAGCACCCCTGGTTCTCAGAACTTCAGATGCAACTGGAATTCTTATAACATGCTTTCTGACTGTCAGGCTTTTAACTATGGCATTGGTATGCCTGAGTTTCCAGTTAGTAGAAAAACGATTCTTGGATTCTCAGCCTCTGTATCTTCGTGAGCATGTATATCATATTTTGCTTATCAATATATATTTTAAAAATTGAACCTCAGGGTCTTCTCCACCCCAGCTACAATTGAGTTGTGTCCTCAGCACGATTATGAAAAGCCTACTGCCTCTGTTTCTCTGGAGAACTCTGACAATAAGTTACATGAAATCAGGGCAAAAGTTTGAGAAGCTTATTTCTGAGAGGAAGCAGCCACACCAGAGCTCCAGCTGCAGCTCCTCTGTCCGAACCAGCAGTGATGGCAGGCAGTGCGGTGACGGACCAAGATGCTCAACAGCTCTGCTGAGAGGGAATCCAGGAATCTAGAGGCAGTGGCAGCAGTTAAAGATCGCAGAAAAGGGAACTAATGGAAAGAAAAGTGAATTCAACTCTCACAGACATATGTATATTTTTAAAATGGTATCCAGGGAGGCAAGATAGGCAATCAGGAAGTGCTGTCCTTAATCTGGAAGAACAGAAGAAACACAAGAGTAATGGATAATTAGGCATATGAGAGCAATTTCCCCCAAATGTCACAGTCTGTTGTTCTTTTTGAGCCTGCGCTGGTTTTCTGAACCAAAACCTATCAACTAGAGGGTAATGCAAGTCCTCAGAGGGAAGGACAATTCTGTTGCAAGTCTGTACACTACTAGGTCTCCAACACACATATGTTTTGTTTAAAAAAACATACCCAGTAACAAAGAGACAGCAGCATTCTGAAGAATGTTGCTTGGATTATTTTGATATCTGACAATCAAAGCACAATCACATCCTCTTGTGTTGGAGTGGGGACTTACAGGGAATATGTGAACTGACTCCTCTAAAGTCTGCCCCTTTGCACACCTCTACCACTCTAAGCTTAGTAACCTGCTATTTCTCCAGCACAGGGTGTATAGTAGTGTGATATTTAACACCAAGAATGCTCATCAAGGACCCCTTACACTCATAGGTGGTGTTTATTAGAGGGGCACCAGAACTGACTTGCTCTTAAGAGGTGGCGCTGGGCTGGAAGAGGCAGGACGCCGTTGGGTGCCCTGGGGCGGGAATATCTCCTTCCTGGCTCCTTCCTTTTCTATGTTTCTTGACTCTTATTATGTAAGTATCTTTCTCCACAATGTCCCTTTGCAAGGCTGATTCTGCCCTGAAGCAGGTCAATCATAGACTGCAACCCTGCATTCTAATAAATCTTTTGTCCTTTAATTTGCAGGCACTGGGTATTGTATTTCAGCAAAGAGAAAAGTGACGAAGACAGATTTTGATACCAGAGGTTGCATCATTGCTGTAATTTTCCAAGTCAGGTATCCTAGAAGCGCAATAGGTTGGCAGGATGAATTTGGAATGATTCGGACATGCTGGTTAAAGAAGCCCTAGAATACTGTAAGCTGAAGTGATGAGATTTTGGTCAGAGATCAAAAGTAGAATGCTGAAAGATAGCAGAATATAAACTCCAAGCTTTAGAAGTTTCATTTGGAGACGAGATTTCCATTGTCATTTGTACTCAAGACATTGTGTACTTGTCTTGCAGAAAACTAATCTACATTTTGCTCATATCCTGAGGCAGTGCTAGACTTAAATGAAGAGCAACAGACTAATGGCTCTGGTGGAGGCAAGGTTCATGTTCAAGAAGTAACATGAGCACTGTTTTCTTTTCTAGTGAGATTGATACTGAGAAATTCCCATTATCTAAGGGAATCCAGCTACTACTCAAGTTGAAGACAGAGCTTGACATCATGCATATGGTTATGGTGGTACGAATATGTAAAATGGCAAGATTTGTGGAGTCAGGAGGATTTAACCGTGATTTCAGAGGAAGAGCAGGCAATGCACTCCTGAAAGGGCAGTGCCTGAAGCTATGAAAATGAATCTGAAAGTTCAATATAGTCTTCAGAGAATTGGAGAAGCCACAGAGATGGATTTCTGAGGAAAATCCCATTGGTAAGTAAAGCTACCCCCAAAGAGGCCAAGTGATGCTGTAGGAATGGGATGCCCCAAATCCTTTGACTACCACATCTGGCCGTGATAACTTATTCTGGGTGCTGTACATGGAGCTATATGATCTAGCATTGCCCTGATGGGTTTGGTCTCACTTGCATGCCATTGGTTTTAGCCCCCTATTCCTCCATTTTGGAACAGGAATATTTACTCATTTATGTTGGAAGTCATTAACTGTGTTTATAGAGGCTCACAGCTAAAAGTTTTCCTTGAGTCTCAGAAGACTTTAGATTTGGACTTTTCAACAAAAGACTTTTTAACATTAAAACTTTGATGACACTTAGAGATGGATGAAATGGCATTTTATGTGAAGAAGTATATATGATTCTTTGGGGGGATGCAGGCAGAATGCTACAGTTCATACTAATACTGTATCCCCAAAGGGCTTTGGGTAGAGGATTGGACCATGAGCCATGATAGCTGGTTTGGTATTAGGGGCTGGGATCTGGTCCGAAGGATTCATTGGAGTGTGAGCTGGAAGACTCTACCTCCCTCCAGGGCTCCTCCCTTCTCTCTCTGTTTCCAAGCTGTCATGGGGTGAACAGCTTTTTCTCCACTCTGTGCCTCTGCTGTGCCATTCTGCAGAGTCCAGCTGAATATTACCTGTAATCATGAGTAAAAATCCATAATTGACAGCCTTTCAATTGTAGATGTCAGATGCTGTGTCTCAGTGGCCAAGACAAGTAGGAAAGGAAGTACTTGGTAGTTCATAAAAATCTCTATTTTTATTCAGTTGTGAAGTCAGACTTTTTAAAATTTCTCTAGTCAGATAGTCAAAGCAAAAGATTCTAATAGTGCCACAGCCCTCTGTCTAACAGAGCCAATATAAAAAAAAAGCCTTAAGAGGTGGGAGCTGATAAATTAGTGACACCTATTATTACCATTTGAATCTGGAATATTTCCCAAAAGCCCATATACTAAAAGCATGGTCACCAGCCTGTGCCTCTCCAGGGGCCTGGCATGTGTGCAGATGCTTTGGGGGGCCAAGTGAGAGGAAATTGGGTCACTGGGGGTATGCCCTTGAAGTGGGTAATGGGTATCCAGCACCCCAACTCTTTGATTCCCAAGTCCCAGAAAGGGAACAGTCCCCTCTGCCAAGTACTGTCTGCACTGGTATACTGACCTGCCACAGAACCAAAGGTCGCAGGGCCCAGAAACCATGCCCTGCAACCTCAGAAGCCATTAGCCAAAGTGGACCTTTCCTATGTCTGATTTGATCTCAAGTATTTCTTTTCACTCTAATGAAAAGCTGACCATCACATCTGCAAAGCTGTAAAGGAAGAGAATACAGTATTTGTCAGTCAGTCCTCTTCAAAACCGAGAGAGATCTGGAAGAGAATGACTGGCTACTGAAAATTTTATGACAGTTCTCTTGGAAAGCAAGTGATTACAGCGTTAGATATAGCATTTTTAACTTCTACTGATATCGTAGGGAAGTCCAGAAGAAAAGGATAGAAAAAAAAACAGGATAGCTTGGCAGCTCAGCCTGAGATTTTATTTACTTTGCAGCCTTCTGTCACATTTTCAGTAATGAGCATTTGGACCACCTGGATTTTTCATAGGAAAGTATGTAGGTCAGTTTTCTCAAAAACCTCACGTCATTGGTACCAGGTGAAACAAATATACAGCTAGTTACCTCTACACATATTCAAAGATGCCCCAAATTAGTGCATTTTGGTGTTCAGTGATCTCTGTCCTCTGAAGAAGTTTTTCTGTAAAATGTTAGATAAATTGTTGCTCTAACCCCTCATGTAACTACAGACACATATTATGTAGTAGTATCTGAGTTTTAGAGTATAATATATATATATGTGTGTGTGTGTGTGTGTGTGTGTGTGTGTAATATTTATTTATTTGGTTCGAGGTCTTGCTACACAGCTCAGGCTCAGTGATCTTCTTGTCTCAGCCTCCCCAACACTGGGCTTACAGTGTTGGGGAGGCTGCGATTGCATGCGTGCCTGGTTTGGGGCTGGCATGTCATGCTATGGTTTTCAGGGCTGTCAGGGCATGCAGTTCCAGGGATTGAACCCTGGAGCTTGTGTTGCCAAGCCACTGAGCAATCTCTACAGCCAGAGTGTATTCTGTACTAAAAATATAGTTCCGTCTCATTTACTGAGTAATATGAAGATTTTTAATCCTCATAGAGATCAGATTAGAAAAGAGTGCTACACAGCAAATCCACACTTCTTGGTTATAAACCTGACAGACACTATGTATTAGGGTTTTATATAATAGTTCTCATGTGGGTTTATAGGTAACTAATATAAATAGCAAAAATGAGTATTTCTAATGTGCTGAAACCAACCTATGCTATTAGTTTCATAGAATTATACATTATTAAAAATGTGAAATGCCCAGTGCCACTGGGTGCTGGAAGAGATGGAAGTCTCTATTATGGGATATAAAGGAACTGCGAGCCACATCCTCTCACAGTGTGTTCTTTCAGATCCAAGAAATCCTAAGTTAGCTTGGGCCAAAGAGCAATGCAGTATGAAAGTAGAAATGGTCCATCTGAGATCAGGGATGAAGTCAGGTCCTTCAAGTCACACAAGAAGATGACTAAGATTTAAATATCATTCTCCACTTCAGCTAAGATTATTACATATATGTGAAATAAACTTTGCCATAATCAGATGAAAATGGAAAGATTTCGAGAAGAGTGACTCGATACACTGGAGCACACAGAAAAAATGCATTATAGAGCCACTTAGCACTATCAGGGGAAGCGAGCTAGAGGATTTCCTCTCAATTGGGATATCTGCTCAGGCAATTTTTGATCATCCACTTTAAGTGAAACGAAAAGCAGTGAAAGTTACTTTTTATGAACAAGAGTGAAGATTGTGTCTCATTAATCAACTGCAGAGAAAAGAGCCCGGAAACCTGGCAAAAGGTTTAGAGTAGAGATGCATGAGTGGGACGAGCCTATGGTACTGCAAAGGAAATGTGTATTTCCTTCAAAACCTACCCACCACAGAGAAAGCAGTCAACAGCAAATTAATGAAAAGGTGTTTGACAAATCCCCTTTATGCAGCTTCTATCATTGGCCACCCTGGTGTTGTACACTGACTTTATGTAGTCTGAGGAACAAAAGCCATACAGGATTCCAGGCCCACAGACTCTCACGTGTCACAGCCCCACCTACCGAATGGTGGGGAGGTGGAGGGGGTCCTGCTGAACACCTGCCCTGTGATTGCAAAGATAAGCTATTTGTGAAAAATTGGTTACATTGTTTTCCTTCTGCCTTACAAGGAGCAGCAATTTGCCTCTGTAAAAACTGGCATTTTCTTCTGTTTCCTGTAAGACCTCAGGCAGGACCACTTAAAGAATTAGAGAGTTCAATACCTCAACACAAGATCAATACATTAAAATAGTGTTTTTATATCTTGTAAAAAGTGTGCACTGGGCACACAGCCATGGCATCCATTGCTGTGACTGTGTGCAACTCTGTTTTACTCTCAGAATTCTTGAGTAAAACAGGAGAAATATAGAATTTCAAACCTGTCACTTAGGTGCAGTCTGGAACGTCTCCAAATTTATGACACTAACCTCTATCAAGTTGAAATATCTTAAATTATTAATATTAAATTCTTCAAGGAATAAAATGCATGGGCCCAGAAACCATGACTAGAAATATAAGACTCTGTCTCTCCAGAAGCCTTTTTTTGGAACTTTTTTTTTTGTCTGTCCATACACTGGGCACTTCTTCCTGAAGTACAGTTTCCCTGTTGGAAAGCCACAATCTCATGTGCTTGGGACTGAATATGTGGTAGGAGAAATAATAACCACAATTGAAAATTCCTGTGCTCTAGGTCCTAGACCCATAAATGAGTTCCCTTAAATACTAAAAGGCTTTTGCAGAAGTGATTGTATTGAGGATCTTGAGACAGCATAAGTATGTGTGTGTAAAATCCAGCCATAAATGCCTTAAAGTAGAAGAGGAAGGTTGAAAGAGACTCAGGAGAGTGGAAGGCAGGGAGATGTGGACTCAGCACAATATTACTGGGTCTGAAGCTTTGAATGAAGACCACAAGGGAAGCAGTGCATTGCCTTCAAGAAGCTGGAAAAGGCAAGGGGAGGATTTTTTATCATCAGTTCCAGTACAGCTGTTGATTTTATCTCAGTGAAATCCATTTGAGACTTCTGACCTGCCAAACTCTAAGAAAATAAATTTGTGCTGCTTTAAGCTGTCAAGTTTATGATAATTTGTCACAGCACCAGTAGAAGGCTCATGTAATACCATTACCTGCAGATTTACTTTTTAGCTTCGATTTTCTCATCTCTGTAATAATCAAATAACAAAATGTTCACATTACTTTACTCTTCCCTTTCACTCATATAGGATATTAGCTTGTTGATTTAAGGAAGGCATAAGGTTTCTGGCATCAGGCAAAAGAGCTCTAAGGTATGTAGAGCATAAAAACTGGTTTATAACACAAGTATGTAATATAAGTACCTAATTGCTGTTGCCAACAAATACATTTGAAGAAAAGATAAGTGCTGCCACTTCATTACTTACAGAGAATATGAAGTACTTGGCAGTTCTTTTTCTTTTACAAATTCAGATTCAATGGGAAGAGAAAAGAGGAAAGGAAATGAACTCTTAAGGAGATCATTTTGAATCACTGTCAGATATAACTGAAGTGCACTGAAAGCCCTGTGAACTCTATATATAGACCTTCCCTTGGACAGTCTTCTAAAGCAAATAGATAGGAACTGGCTCTCCCCGTATTATATCTTCTTAAACCCATTGAAAAGCTGAGTGAAGCCTATTCATAGAGAACCAGATTGACTCACATGATACAAAGAAAAGAAACATCTTGTTTCAAGAGCTATTAAATCTATGCTTCTCAATAGAAAATTCAACATTAAAAGAGGCGAAAAATGATCAGAATGCTCCTTCTCATTCTAATCATGCAAATAAGTCAGTTTGCTGGTGATGAGTTCATTAATTTTGATTTAACATGGCACTATGGAGTCATTGGAATTAATTCAGTAATCACTGTTAAAAAGAGATGCTTTGGATCTTGATATTGAGTAGTCACTCTAATTTCTAATTTGGGTCAGTCTTAAGGAATTGTGTATGAAGAACATAAGTGAGATGACTTTATACACCGAAAAGCTAGTCAGGGAATTGAAGGATATCATAGTTTGTCCTACAATAAAGACAGCATCAATGTTAGCCTATGTTTTGAGAGAGATCAGTCCTCTCTCTCTTTCTCTCTGTCTCTCTCTCTGGACATATTTGGCACAGGGTCTCACTACTCACTGTGCAGCTTGGCCTTGTAGTGATCCTCCTGTTTTTAGCCTCCCTGATGCTGGAATTATATGTATGCACCACCACACCCGGTCTTTATGGCCAGCTCTGTGCATCCAGGTGTGGGACTGGCACTGTGGTGCTAGGGATTGAAGCCTGTGCCCCGTGCTTGCTTGACCAGGTGCTTAGTTCACTGAAATATCTCAGTGGCCCTCAGTCACTTCTCATTGAATTTAAAGAGAGTATCTTTGGCAGCAATGCCAGCAAGTCTTTTCCTGAAGGGGTGCATTTAGAAGTACGCAATCTCAGTGCATAGAAATGAGGAGCTTCAGAATTTTAAGATGCCAGATATTTGATCAGTGGTGCTAAGCCAACCCAACTATATAATTTCTCTAGAATTCTGGTTAGGAGCCCTGTGCTTTATTAGAAATCTGTTTCCTTTAAGAAGAATAAAACCACAGAAATATTGCATAAATATATCTGTTAATCTGAACAACAGATTTGATGATAAAAAGGCATTATAACAACCCTTGTTAATTAGCTATTCTGGGTTCTAAAATTCGTAACATATATATTGTTGTATGTTACTGTTTCTGTAATTTGTCTTTGCTTTTGTTTTTACTATTCAAAATAAAATTAAAAAAATTAAGAATACAATGCTAACAATAATAGAATAAACAACTGCTGATTCTCATATAATTTCATTGAAGTAAATGAAAACTTTACTCACAATGGCATGGTGTTCACAGTCCTCAGGGCAGAATTCATGGAAGGAAAAAAAAATTAATGACAAATTGACTGTTTTGTTTCCCTTTTGCCTTACAGGCAGTATCTATATGCAGTTGTTGAATTATGCCAGAACTTTTCTGCACCAGTGGCGATGGCTAACAGAATTCAGCCACACACTTTAGTTTCTCAAGCTCCTTGCCCAACACCCCCACCAACCAGGCAGACCAACGACTGCACTCTCGCCCTGCCACTGGTGCTCTTGTTCTTTCTATGCTCTCCCATTCCATTCTGCTCTGGAAGAAAGTCTGGGTGTCTGCTTTAAGTGTTCCTTACCAACTCCAATTCAAGGGTAGTGAATTCTCAGAGTGTCAGACTCCAATTTATCTCAATTAATGTTTGAAAGTATGCATTGCAGCACACAAAACTTACTTTTCTTTTGTGGCATTGATGTCTGCACATAGCACATATTAATCCCCCTTTCATCCCCTTTCTCGCACCTCCCTCTCCCTTCCTCCATCTCTTGATCTACCTCCCATTGAGGTAGATTTTTCTCCCTACTTCCTATTGTGTAGCTTTTGTTTTGCTCTTCATTTATAACTTGTACTTCTCATATAAAAATATAACATTAAAGCAAATGAGCATGATTTATTTTCCTTAATAGTATGGTTTTAAGGTACATGCATTTTTCTACAACTAAGTCAAGTTTATTTTTTCTAGGGCAGAATATTACTACATGGTGTGTAAATATCACATTTTATTTATGCATGTACATGTTATTTATTCATGTAAAACACAAAACTAATCATATTCCTGTATCCTAATAATGAACCCAATGAGAAAATAATTGGGAAAATATTATTCATAAAAATATAAAGAAAAATTGAATACTTCGGAATTAACCCAATTGAAGAAGTGGAGAATTTTTCAATAAAAACTATAGGACTCCAAAAAAAAAGGAAATCAAAGATGACATCAGAAAACTGAAAGACAATCCCAGATCTTAGAAAGGGAGAATCAGTGTAATCAAGATGATTTGACTTCTAAAATGGTAGCCAGATTTAACATAATACCAATAAAAATACCAACAGCATTCTTCACAGAAATGTAGAACACAACCTAAAATTCATGGAGAATGAGAAGAGACCACGAATAGCAACAATTCTGAGTAAGAAGAACAGAGCAGCAGGCATCACAATTCTTGACTTGATGGTACATTACAAAGGTAAAGTGGGCGCTGGGGAGATGGCTCAGTGGAATAAGTGCTTACCTGGCAAGCACAAGGAATCTAAGTTTAATCCCTGATTCTGCAGAAAACAAACAAACAAAAACTAAAAAAGGTAAAGTGATAAAACAAGCCTCATACTTATGCAAAAACAGACTTGAGAGTCAATGGAACAAAACGGAAAATGCAGACACAACTCAAAATGGCTGAACTATTTGATCTTTGACAAAGGGTCCAAAAATAATATATATTTGAGGAAAAAATAGCCTTTCTATAGAAGGATTTGTTCCCAGTTAATATTTTTTTGTTGTTGTTTTAGAGATCATACAAATAAAATCATTAAAAATAATACAGAAGTTCAAAACAAGATGACAAGCAATCATAAATGACCATTATATTACATATTGTTGCTCAGATTACCAGATGTAAGCCTGACTTGAGCAGATTTTGTTCCTGCTTACTTGACTCTTAGCCCAGCATTTTCTTTCAGCACACTTTTTTTTCTTTTGCCACTGGAATTTTCTTATTCAGCAATGGAAGAAGCTTTGTTTGCTCCTTGGAGGAACGTTTACTCCATTACTTAAGCCCATTTTGGCTATCAGTTCCCTTCTTAAGGGGAAGCCATCATTAGTGCTTCCTTCGTAACAGCTAATTTCTCCTTCACAATAATTGGTAGGATTTCCCTCTCTAACAACATTTACTTCAATAGTATCTTTTGAGATTGAGAAAGTACTAGGATTTTCAGCAATAAAAACTGGAAAACACTATTTTTACATAATCATCTATGTATTATTTTTCATTTAAAGAAATCTAATTGTTATTATTTCTAAGGAGAATAAATATTGGAAGCTTTAATAGCCGACTGCTAATTAACCATAAGCCATTTTATCAGTTTGAAAATTCACATATTGTATTTTTCTCTGCAATAAATTTTCACTGGTTTTATTAAATTATCACATGTTATTTTAGGATTTAATATCAATATTCACATTAGCAGTAACCATGACCTTGTCAAAGAAATAAATTATTGTAATATCTTTTAAAACAGTAAGGAAGGCTTTATTCAAGATAATTGCAGCAAGTATCTATGGGGAAAGAGACCAGCCTCAACTTGGAATATAAAAATAAGAGGTGCTATACAACAAAGGAAATATTTGCAGCACTTATGGTCAATATATAGAAAATTATTAATGAAGATTTCAAAAGAAGAGAGAGTCCTCAGAAACTGGTTTAAGAGAATGCTTACTGAACATAACCAGGGTGACTGACCATCACTGGGATGAAGGGATTTGAAGAACGCAATCAAAAAAAAAAAAAAAAAAAAAAAAAAAAAACATAAACCAGCTGTATGGCTTTCTGAAAAAAAAAAACACAATCGGCAACACGGCAAACTGGATTCCCATGCTTCTTGGTAATACTAGACTCTGAAAGTGGATAAAGAAGAATACAGTTGAAACCTACTTGTTTCAAGGCCAACCAATTCTGATCTATTTTAACTTTTTTCATTTTGTCAAGCATTCTGAATTGTATTCCTTCCCTTTGCTCCTGATGCTTGAGAAACATTGCATTTGTCATTTACAGATCATCTCTCGAACTGTTGAATACATACTTATTCAATAATGAACATATACCAAGCGCACTTCACAAAAAGATCCTTTTAATTGTATTTATAGCTCCTGGGCCTGTCTCTCTCTACACATACTGATTCCCCCATGAATTTTTTACTTAACTCTCATCTCTTCCCGGCTAGCTAAGCCTAACACTGAAAAAGCATTATTATCACCTTTAATTCTTCTCTTTTCAGTTTTATTTTTCTTCTCAACACTTAACAAGCAAAACTATACAGAGGTAAAGTGCACATATATGTAAGGCATATATATGCTGATTGCATTTTTCTAAATGGGTTGGGATCCCATTTAATGAATTCACTTTACAGTCATAGTACTTAGAATGGTCCAATTGAGAAAATATTTAGTAAATACTTGCTCATAATCAAACTTGCATGGCTCAGATGTCTTCCATCCAGAAGAATTTTTGGTTTTATCATTTTCTTTCATGGACGTAGAATATGACATGCGTTCATTGACTGTTTGTAGATAAGGAAACTTTTACTCTTAAAGCTCATGTAATTTCACAGAAAAAATATAAAATCTATGTAGATGTATCCGACGTATTGACTTTCCCGTGTGTCTGCACAAAGAGGAATTGGAACAAATATAAAATACATAACAAACCTGTTGTGCCAGCCCCACCACTGAGGAGTGCTAAGACAGCAGTTGAGAGGGAGTGGTGGGAGTGGCGCTGCACACCTGCAATCCCAGGTCTTGGGAGGCTGTAAACAGGCAGATCGCTACGTGTCTAATATAATAGTGAGACACTGAACACTCTGTATACTCTTCCCTAAAGATATATATATATATATATAGCCAATGTGCGTAGCGTAGCAAAACATGCCTCTTTTTGTATAACATTAAGTATATCAGTATAACATTAAGAACACAGGGGAAACAATATACAGGCTGCAATTTGGACATGCCTAGGGATGTGCACACCCATATCTAAGGTAATTTTTTTCAGAATCTTCAACTCAGAAAAAAAATGTATTCAGTGTGATTGTAAAGTGTCTAAAAGGTGCAGAGCTTATGACCACCGGTGCAGCCATACTTTGTCAGAAGTTAAGCAACAAATACAATGATCACCAGGTAGGTATGATTCACATGCCCCACCACTGATTTAAAAAGCATAATAAAAGAAACTTTATCCATACAATCCAGAAAATAACATGCAAATTAAAATGTCAATCTTTCACAAAAAAACTTCTGTATCTACTAGGAAGTCTTGTGATTCTACTTTAGCCTCCAGAAATAACACATAGAATAGAAATGTTTTCATTCAAACATACTACTCATCTTGAGTGCCCTCTCGAGGCTTCAAATGAGTTGGTTATCATTAATCTGATGACTAGCACAGGTTTCAAAACAGCATGAAAGAGAGGAATGTGAAGACAAGTAGCTCATATATTATTTATTTACATGGAAATTGTTTGTTTCAAAGGAAGACAAAAATTCCCATGTCAATAGAAGTTAATTAAGGAACAACAATAGTGATAAATATGTAGGCTTGATTTATAGCATTTTGATTTACAAGCTAACACCTAGAGGAAATAGATTATTGGACTTCTAGTGCATTATGGTTCAAGTCAGAGGGATCTCTAAAGGAATTGTCAACAGTGAATAGAACTGAAGATTCCTTTAGGCTCTCTAGTTTGTCGATGTGTTTAATTTTGCTGTCTCTAGAGGAGCACTGTGACAATAGGACCTGTGAGGCATCATCCACTGCCTGTAACTACTGAGGGGCCACCGATTTCTGCTCTTTGTGACAATCCCCCTCACTAATGAACAAACTTTATTTGGGAGTAAGTGAAACTCCCAAGAGATCAGTCTAATTCATGTTCCAAATTTCACATATGGTTAAATAATGGATGAAATCAAGCAACAAATACCATACAATAAATGGGTTAGATGCTTCCTCTCTGTAGGTGTGGCAATCTAACTTGTTTTCTAGGTACAGTCAAAAATACAGTGGAAATTTATACAAATATGCTTTATTAAAATTTTCCTATTGATTGGATAGTTACTAGATATTTTAATTCATTTTTTGCCTCAGAACTAAAATTAGACAGTATTAACAAACAGTACTGACCCTTGATTTTTAGATCATTTTAATAGAAAAAAATCAATCATTTTATATAATTAAATATTATATATAATTCAATTATTACATCTATATTTATAATTCAATATTACATTTTTACTACTTGCCTTACCTTGGTGATACATACATAGGGATACGTCTTGTTATCTCTTTCTAATATGTTCTTCAGAGCATTCTGTAGAGCTGGTTTTCTGATCATAAATTTCTTCAGTTGTTCTTTGCCATGGAAGTATCCTATTTCTCTATCAATTTTTTTAAAATTGAAGAACAAGTAGCAATGACACAGTTCCAAATCAAATCAGTAGGGCAGATTCAACAACTTATACACTGCACATTGTTTTTGTACTGGCCTTCTGTTGCACACAATGCATACCTGATACTCCATGTACAAATACTATTATGGCAAGTGCCTCTAATCAGTGAATTAAGAGAATGCAGCTATACCTATCTTTTTTTTTCCAAAGCTGAATTATAGAACTGTTTCAATAACTAATACTTTTTACACTGTTATCTTCCCAGTGGTTATCTGTAGCACAAGAAGCAAACAGAATAGCCTGTCCAAACACCATTAGTGCATATATTTCTTCTCATAGAACTATGCCAAAGCACTGCATATCTATCTTAACTGTACTGTTTATACAAACACATAATGTTCTTCGTCTGCACCCCCGCTTTTGTTTAGTCCTATCAAAGATGGGCATCCAATTGTCATTCAATTATTACAGGTGCTTGAATTCAGCAAAACATTCCAACTCAGTCCAGCAGCCCACAGTAATAGTGGGTTATCTGAAGAAATTGTTGACTAGAGCCATCCACAGCTCAGCCCAGTATTACGGTCTTATTGTGTATACCTCATTTTTATACTTTTCTGCTGGGTGGTTAAGACCAAGCTAAAGCAAGACCCACATAACAAGAAATGTAACTTTTGTATGTGTTGAGGTCAGTCAAGTCCCCTCGGGGTTTATCCTGTAACCCTGTACCTCACTCTGTAGATCCTTTGTCAGTGTCAGCCATGTGGATGAGTCGTGACCATTGCTTGACCAGTTTGCTCTCTGTGAAAGCCTGAGGGAAAATTTTCTCTCCATGTGACTCTTCTTAGGCACATTACGGATCATTGATAACTTTCCTCTGTGGCTCCATAATCTCCTTGATCAGAAAATTTGGAGCACAGATGAGTTCCATGATGTGACAGTACAGGTTCTCCTATGTCCTGAGTCTTCACTGACCTTGAAAGTGTAGGGCCAAAATGTTAGCTGTCCTTATAGCCCTTCCATTTCTCCAATTTTTGATCTTCAAACTTAGGTTGTTAACCCTCCAGAAGAGAAGCTGATTATTTTTCTCTCCGTCCATCAATTTTGAAAGATGTTTTTGCTTGATACATCAAACTGTGTGGCATATCTTTCTCTTTAATGGCTTGAAACACCTCACTCTA
The DNA here is from genome assembly GCA_004027165.1 of Ctenomys sociabilis. Classification (NCBI taxonomy): domain Eukaryota; kingdom Metazoa; phylum Chordata; class Mammalia; order Rodentia; family Ctenomyidae; genus Ctenomys; species Ctenomys sociabilis. Next base: position 13,754 of record PVKA01009705.1, on the reverse strand, counting down.
AGCGTTCATTGATTCAGATGTTGGTGTTGAGAAGTCTTCTGTGATTCTGATGGAGTTTCCTTTATTGGCAATACTTTTCTTTACTCTAGCTGATTTTAATATTTTTTTGTTGTGCTGAATTTCTGGAATCTTTATTATCATAAGTCATGACATACATTTATTTTTGTTATGTTTATTTGGAGATCTATATGCTTTGCTTATTTGCATGTTCTTTTTTTCATATTTGGGAAGTTTTGTGCCATTATTTCAGTGAGGAAATTTTTAATGGGTTTTGTGCTGTCTCCAGCTTTCTCATTTACATCAATCATTCTTATCATCTTCTTCATTGATTCATCCTTGCAGGTGCTAGACTGATTGTCCATGGTCTCTTCTGCTTTTCCTGGGGATGACTAATGTTCCTGTATTTTAAGGTCTAATATTCGATTCTCATCTTCATTCAGTCTGCTACATATACTTTCAGTGAACTTTCTAATTTTCTTTATTTCTCTTCGGGATCTGTTTCTTTGACTCTATTTTCATCATTCCTGATTTCTGTAATTTCATTGAGATCCTCTATTTGTTTATCTGTGTCTGCTTTAAGGTCTTTATTTTAATAGTCACTTCTTTTTGCACCATAGAAATTATTTTTTCTGTGCCCTCTTTCATTTTTTTTTAGTGCTGCTGCTATCATTTCAGAGATTTTCCTTTCTTGGTGTCCCATTTTCTCTCTTGCTCCTGACTTGTCTTGAGTAGGCTGGGCATTTGGGATTGCCTTTTGCTTTCCTGTCTTTTCATTCTCTATTTTATTTTATTTTCTGTGAAGATGCTTGTAGATTTGTTATGATAGATGACCCTATCACTGTTATTGAGGCTCTCTTAAGCTGTGCATGTTTCTCTGGATTTGCTCTGTATGTGATAGATTCTTGCCTTAATATTTTCCAAGAAACTAATTTCCCAATGAATTAAATCTAAGTAGTTGCTATCAATTTGAATTAGGACCCATTCCTTTGATACTGGACTATGTTGATGATGGTCATATGTATCATTGCAAAGTTGTCATCTTCTTATAGCATGTATGAAATCCTGCTTAAAGTATTTCAACTGTCAATAACAATAAGCTCGAGTCAAACCTGGCTACTGACAAACTGTGGTAACTAGTAGCCTGCTATGTGTAACCATAGGTCTACAGAAAAATAATATAAACTAACTTATATCAAGAACTTATATGGAATAATTTTCCACCTAATGGAGTGAGTTTACCCTGTTGTAGGCAGGAGTTTCAGGAGTATAGGGCATAGCATGGAGAGACAAATGAAGTTAAAGACAGTAGGAGCAAAGTTGAAGAGCACAGGACAATCATATAGACTTGAAATAATTGTAGGACACAGGAGGGAAAAATTGGAAACAAAGGCCTAAGGGGTTTTGAAGTAAACCAGAAGGAGAATTGACAGTGTTTACTTGCACAAAAGTATCATAAACTCAAACAACGTAGTTGATCAAATAAAGGAAGGGGATGAGTAGAATAAAACAAAAGAAATGTTAAAAAGCAATAACTGTTAGTTCAAATTGCTAATGTTACATGGGTTATTCTACACCTTTTGTGTCCTCCATCTGATGTGTGTGTTATAGCCAGGGTCCTACTATTGGTGTGCTATTGGTGTTCCTATGGGTCTCTAGGCCCTAAGTTCCAGTGGAGGAAAGAAGGTGTAGATATCAGCCTTCTCTCTCCAGTTGCCCCTTCCTCGGGCAATAGAGGAAGGAGGAGATGAACTCAGACTCAACTTACCAGCTGCATAATCCAAGGTCCAAGCATATCTACTAAAAATACACTGACATAAGTGTTTTGAAATGTATTAGTGGGAGTGCTAGAGCTTTAGATATTTTATTATACTTTTTGAGAATTTCTAAAATTTAGGTGTTTATAGTACTCAAAACTGAAGAATTTTACTGATAATAGTGCCTGACAATACTCTCCAGACAGGGCATATGATCACCTGTTGAAGACACCAAACACTACTCAATATATATGACATTCATGCCATATAGTGTTTCATTTCCACCTGCGTGTGGTAAAAATGATCTTCTTTAGGAATTCAGATTTTCTGATACTTTGAGAACAAGAATGTAATTAATAAGTTAACTGCATGCTTGCTTTCATTGACCAATTTAACAACATTTCTGTAACTGTGTGTTATTTATATAATGATTTCCTTAGGAAATCATTCATTTTAAAGGTATGAAACCTGTTTTCTTCCTATCAATGTGTTTTAGATGCCAAGTTATATATATATATATAAAATTCAAAACTCAGCCTAGATTTTTGTTAATTAAATGGTTGTCCATTCACTAAGCATCACATCCTGTACCTGTAGTTTGCTGATATTGGACTATATATTTCTATGTATTGCCTATAGCTGAGGAATTCAGCTTCTTCCAAATATTATCAGGGTCACATTGCTTCTGTGACCACATGATCATCTCACTATAATGCATTATTTTCTTAGATGGATACTCAACATACTCAAAAGGCATGTCCAGACATTGATCTATCAGACCAGAGGAAGATCAGAATCTTGGTGTAATGTTGGGTAACCACACCAACGTAGGGCTTTTAGACTTTGCTTAGTTGCTCCTCGTTTGGCATTAGATTTCCCCAAGATGGTCAGAGCACTGAGAGAGAGGTGGGAAGTGAATATTTTCTGCTTACTGCTAGGGATTTATTCCAAGTTTGAGTACTAGTGTGATTCTACCAGTGAATCATAATGAATATCAGTCTTGCACTGCTTGAGTGTACTTCTCTTTATTAACTACTTTGACTCTATATTAAGATTTAAAACTTGGGCTTTTCCACATATAGGGAATCACTGCTTATTTTTTAACTGTAGGAAGAATTTATTGAGAGATAGAAAGCTTTTAAGAGAAACAGAGGCATGCTCAGAAAATCAGATGTCTGAGGAATTTTTGTTTTTGCTAGAAATTCTTAGCAGTATCTTTATTTCATAGAGTATCAGTGGAGGCACTCTGCTATTTAAAACTGCTAAGATGCTTGAGAGTACAGTAGCATCATATACAAGGTATATATGTCAGATGGGGCATAAAAATCATATGTGATCAAGAGCATATTTAACCCAAAGTAGTTGGATAAACATGGAAGTTGTGAAGACCTTGGAGAAGGACTGAAATTTAAAAAGATACAGTGACTTATTCATTTAATTTATGTTTTAGTACAGGGCATGACTTTGCAGCTCAGACTCCTAGTGATCCTCCTGTTTTTCAGCCTCCCCAGTAAAGTGATTATAGGTGTGAGCCACCATGCCTGAGCTTGGTGGCTGGCTCAGCACACCCAGGGGTGGAGCTAGCAAAGCATGTGCTGCGGGCGGTAGAATCTGGTCCCTGAATTTGCCTAAACAGGTGCTTAGTATGCTGAGCTATCTCACCAGCCCAGCTTTTTTTAGTTCAGAAATCAAATAAGGTTAAAGATATATATGAATTATTTGATACCCAGTAAGAGAATCTGGCTGAATTGAAAATATGCTAATTGTGAATTATAATTAAGTTCAAATTGTGTGTAAGATTCAATAACAAATTAAGAAATAGTCATCATTTCTAAATTTATTTCCAAACACTAATTTAAAATGCATCCAGAAAGTTGTGAATTAATTTGTAAACAACTGTGTAAGGTAATTAAGTTGAATATGTTGTGTAGACTTGTTAGAGGCTAGCAGGCACTCATTAAAATAATCCAGTCTTATTAATTCTAAGGCATAGATCAGGCAAAAGAGAATGTTATCAATGCAGTGTCAGCCAGACAGAATGCAATTCAGTATGTGACTCCTAAATGTTTCAGCAGTATGAAAGATAGAATATATAGAATAGTTCATCATCCTCGTGGATCCTGTAGATTTTAATAACATTTCATAGAAATATTAGAGAGCATTGGCAAATAGAATCATGAAACCAGTTATCTATTCTTGAGATTATGATGCCATGCACATTTTCTTATCATAAATATTCAGTACTGGGAATAATGACTATTATTATAATAATGATTAAATAACAATAATATATTGAATGCTTCCTTTAAGTCTGTGCACTTTAAATAAGGTTTTATTAGGTAGGAGAGCAAATTCATTCTAACCCTCCTATGAGAGAGATTATACGTTCTTATACTGTGAGGGAAACTGATGCACAGTGCATTTTATTTGTCTACTGTTATATAAATTGTCAGAGCTAAGCAGCATGTAGCTAAAATTATGCTGGCACAAATCATCCATAAGATAAAACTGCCTTGATATGCTACAAGCTTATTTTAAAATATGCCAAGAAATCATTTCAAGTAGACAAATTATTATGGTATGAAGGTATGGGATTTAGTTCATTTATTTCTTTCCTCTCAAATTCTCAATGTTCCATAGGTGGGAATTAACCCAAGACAGAATGTGTTTTACCTCTTCTGTTCTTGTTTGTGTTTGATGGCCTTAGCATTCTTGAACAATTATTGCTGCCATCAGAAGTAGACAAAAATAAAATAAAATAAAATTTCCAGAATTCATAGTCATCAAAATTTTGCTATAAATTTTTCAGATTTTTAAATAAAACTGAGGAGTAAATGAGAGTATTGTCTTGATTTGTGGGATTTTTTTCAACATCAAACACTGTAGTATTTGAATGCAGTTATGTTGTCTCATGTGTGTAGTTAGAATACCAATATTAAACATTGTAGCATTCCATCTAATGCATGTGCACTATATAATGTATGCCATTAGGTGCTGTATCCAGTGCAGCTCTGAACGAATGAAGGCAAGAATGAAAATGCAGAATAATGAGATCAAAGAAGTTGTTGACCATAGCCATTTACAGCACAATATGCTGGACTGTGTTGGATTGTGTTGTCGAGTTCAAGCACCTAAGTTAGTTGAATGACAATGGAGTGCCCATCTTTGAGAGGTGTAGACAAAGGAAGGGGTGTAGAAAGGAAGAATCATGATGTGTGTGTATGGACAGTACAGTTGGGATAGATAACGCTGTGCTTCTACATAGTCCTATGAGAGGCAAGATTTACACTAATGGTGGTTGGACAGAATATTATGTCAGCTTCTAGTACTATAGACAACCACTAGGAAAATAACAAGGTAAAAAGTATTAATTATTGAATCTTTGATATAATTCAGGTATAAAAAATCAGATACGCAAACAGCTACACTCTATTTAATGATAAGAGACATAGGGTATAATAATGTCTGTAAGGACAATTTCATGTATGCATCTTATATGATACTAAAATATTATGCAAACAGTTTGCAATGTATTAATTTATCAAATCCATCTTGTCAAGGTATCTTAAAAATGTCTCATTGATATTTGTACTTCAATAAAATAAAAATTTAAAAATAAAACAAAAGAATAATGAGATCAGGTGGAGCTCTCTCTCGATGGAGAAAAGAAGCCACCTCATGAATGTGTTGCATTTATTTATTGACTGGCAAATGCATTTCACGTAAAGCCTGCTTCTTAACAATTTCTTGCCTAGTTTGCCCCAGGCTCCTCTTGTTTTCAGGGCTGGATCAGCTTGTTCACATGGCTCACTTAGGCTATTCTGTGTTAATGGGACTAGCCTTGCTCTAGCCCCACAACTGTGACTGATCTTCAGCTTCTACTGCTCTCCACATCTCCCCATTTCATAATTTGTGGGAGCTGGCAATAGGTAGCCAGTTGGAGTTGGTAGAGTTATGTTTGGAAGACTGTGTAAGACTTTTTGCTTCTAAAATCCTTTCCATTCTGAGTAAACTTACTTGGTTAGGATAAATAATCCAAGTCCAAAGATTTTAGATCCCTAAAATAATCAATTTCACCCTATACAGCCTATCATCTCATTACAGTAATCCTTACCAGTGTATCTATAAATGCTCAAGTGTCAGTGATTTAAATTTCGTTTATAATGACCATATCACTATGACCTTGTTTTATACATCTTATGATTATATTTTCCTTTGATGTTTAGACCAAGTTAAAGTGTAACCTGTATTAATTAATTTCTTACTATCTGTCAAAGTCGCTATGTCTCTCCAGGATTTTCTTGGAACCATGTACAGTGCCTCTCAGTTCTACCAGTGTCAGCTGTCTGGATGAGTTGCAGCCATTGCTTGACCAAGATACTTTCTGTGAAAGCTCAGGAGATATCTCTTTTGTGGTGATTCTCCTTAGGTACAGTGTACACCATTAATCACTTTCCTTTTTGAATCAATAATCTGTTTGATCAGAATATTCAAGACTTACAACGTCATAGAAAGTTGAGGATGAGGTTCGCTTGTGCTCTGAAGAGCATGAGTCAAAATGATGTCTGTCCTTTTAGTCCATCTGTCTTTCTACTTTATGGCCTCCAAACCTCAGGTTTTGAATATCCAGAAGAGAAGGTTAATGACATTACATTGTACTGGGAGCAGTGAGCTTAATAAAATTTTATCTGAACATCAAACACCTTGAGACACAAAGTAGAAACATTACTTTCTACAAACCATTAAAGTTCTAGTAGGTGAATCTCTGTGGAATGTTACCAGACAGAAATTATGTAGTTTTAACATAAAATTTATACTAAAACTATGCATAATATTGTAGCATGACAATTATAACGACATTTTTGTAACACACTAAAATTTTCACACTTGCTATAGTAAATATCTTTGTCTAGTAAATGGGAAGCTTTTATCTAACTTTTTGGACTGAGAAATTATTGAAATTTGTGAAGTTTGATGTTGTCTGCACTGCTTAATGATTAGGCACCTCTAAGTAAAATGGCACCAACATAACAAACATATCACATAAGTTTTTGTTAAAGGCAGAGGCCTGAATCTGAAAGAAAAATTCTATCACCATAAATAATTCCTGTTTTATACTTTGAAAGATCTGTATATCTGAAGGCATGGCTACACTTAATACACCAAGATATCAATAATAGGCAGTTGTCATAGCCAGATATAAACTTTTGTTTATTAATTTAGTTTTATATCAAATTATCTTTAAATCTGAAAATCTTACTGTCTCATTTCTAGAATAATTAACCTTTTCATGATACAAATATAAACATAGCGCACTAATATATTTTTAATAGCATTTATCGGAGTATCTCCCATAAGACTACGGAGACCATTTATACCTCCTATTAATGAACAGACACTGGGATATAATTTTTCCTAAGCAACTACTTCTTTATTCACAAGATGGAGCCCTAAACAGTAATCCCCCAAGCCTGAAGATTCCCCATTAACATATTTTTAATGAATTACGAGAAAACCAATTTTGACATCATTTTTGACCAACAGGTAGAAGCACACCTTTTCAATCTATAAGCCAAATTAGCAAAAGGATCCAAAAAGAAAAAAAAAAAATTGTGAAGCTTAGTTTTTTTGTTTTTTTTTTTAAGGCTGTTAACAGATTGGATAAACAGACAAATTAAACAGTCTTTTTACAAAATCATAGTGCACTCAAATATATTTTTTCTCAAATTGAGTTATAATGGCTTTTTCAATTTTAGAAATTTGTGACTATTCACAGTTTTTGTGGGTCAATTAGCAGAGATCTCTTACATTGACCAACCAAAATAGTATCATCACACATCCATTTTATCTTGGACACTATTCACAGAGTTGGAGAAGAGATAAACACTTCCTGAAAATGTGAAGGAGAAAACCTATACTAAAATGGTCCTTTTTCAGGAGAGTCACATGTAGAGAAAACATTCTCTCAAGTTTTTACAGAGAGCAAATTGGTCAAGCAATGGCCATGACTCATCCACAGGGCTGACACTGACAAAGGATCTGCAAACTGCGTTACAGGGTTTCAGGGTAAATGCTGTGGGGATTTGACTGATCTTATCAGATACAAAAGTTACATTTCTTGTTATATGGGTCTTGTTTTATCTTGGTCTTAAATATCCATCAGAAAAATATAAAAATGAAGTAAAGAAAGTAAAGCCATATTAACATGCTGAGCTATAAGAGGCTCAAGTCAACAACTTCTGACATTGCTAATCTAGGAAAACCTGCTATTATTATGAACTACTGGACTATATTGGAACATTTTTCTGAATTCATGCACCTACAATATTTAAATGACAATGGAATATCCATCTCTGACAAAACTAAACAAAAAGGGGATACAAATGAATGACCATTTTGCATCTGTATAATCAAAATAGGATAGATATACAGCTATATTCTATTTCAATAAATAGAAAGATTTGTTCTAATGGTGTGTGTGTATACAGGATATCATGTCTACATCTTGTACAATTATTATCCACTAAGACAACAATATGCAATGTATTAATTATTGAAACTGTCCTACTAATCAGTTTTGAAACTTTCTCACTGCTATTTGTTTCTTAATAAAAATATTATAAAAACCAAAATGGCACTGTTTAGTGATTAACAGAAGAGGTTTTCTACTTTACTGATTATATTTAACAAACCCTTGAGTGACGATAAAGCCATATTTAATGACTGAAAAGTCACTAAAGAATTGAGACTGACCAAAGTGTCACCATATGCTATAATACATTACAGTCCTATAAATTTACTGATATATGGAGGAAGATATAAGGTGAAAAATGTCCAGATTGGCCTTCTTCATCCATCCAGATTAATAATTAAAAACTTCACCTAGAGTGAGAAACATTGCATAGCTCCTATAGATCTGTATTTGCTACATCCAAAGGACATGCCATAGGCCAATAATGTTGGGCAATAACTTAGACATCTGCACCTGCAGATGCAAAAGCCCTTTAACTATTTTTCCTTCAGTAATTGATTCCACTTTAAGAACATTTTGTTTAATCTGCTGAACACAGTAAGTATCAGAGTACTCCACAGGCTGAGACTCTTTGTTTATTTATAAATTTTCCAGTTTTTGTTTAAGGAAGAATAACCAGCTGAGTGATACAACAGGTTCCGGTGACTTAAACAATGTATTGGATAGTTTGAACCATACCTTTCATCCCCCCGAATATAATCAATATTTCTGATGCCAGACTAAACCTGGAGATCGTCTAAGGTGAGGCTTCTGTAGCCTAGTAGGAGTGCAGCTGTTCCTTATAGAAGTACATAGGCTCCAGTAGGAATAGACTGGGGTCCAATTTCAAGAGTTAGTACAAATCTGGAGGACAGACTGAGGTCTAAGCATCTGCTGTCCTTTGTTGCACTCCAGAGGTCAGAAATACATTTGGCAGAGTATGGGTGTGGGGGAGGATTAGGGGAAGCTCCAGTTTCCAAGCCCCTGTGGAAGTTTCTTAGAATAGGCCAGCCTTCCACAGCAGCTTTTATACCCATTTGTCCAATGATATCCTCATCTACAATTTTGAGAAATACTGAGAGATTTTGTTAAAAAGATAGACAGTGGCTGTGCTTTCCTTACAGGTACAACAGAGTAATTTTGTGCAAAATGTCCCCCCACCTTGTCAGCATAAACAAGTAATCTTGTTTTTTCCCTTTCTTTCAGGCTGCAGATGAATAGCTTGAGCGACAGCTGCTGCAAAGGCAGCCTCCTGAGCCTATGAGAGGCAACGCCTACACAAATTTGTATTCTCTCAAACGATGTAATTCATTTTTTGTGGGATTATAAAGCCTCTTTACACCACTTATTTGCATTTTCAAAGGTCAATTGTTAATGGATTAGCTTATCGCCTTTTGCGTTGTTGATATCCTCACATTAGCCTACACTAAATTGCCACAAAATCTTGAAAAGTTTTATCAGGACCATGGTGAATGTTAGTCAGGTGAAGGGTTGTCCCAGCCTTTGAAGGAAGTTCTCCTCCACCAAGCCCTTGTTCATATATTTTCAGTTCAAAAATAAGTTGATTATTTATGGCAAGAAAGCCGCCTCCAGCTAACACGTCTTTGCCATGGCGATGTGACTGACGTTGTGAGACTCCTCATCCATGCACAACATAAACAATACTTCCCTTCTGTAGTGTGTAACCTCCTGGACGTGATATGCTGCAGCTGCTCCTTTCCAATCATTGGGGACCATAATCTGCTGTCCTATGAGCTCTACAAAACCCAGGTAAAAGGGGTTGTGGGACTATAGGTAGGCTTTCTTGATTCACTTCTTTTAAGGTCTTAAAGGGTATTGCTTCATGAAGATGTGCAACTTGTTCTGGATTAGTAAATTATTAGAATTTAGTAACAGGGTAGACATGTTCAAAATGCTCCAAGGATTCTTCCTTTAACCTGGCTGCTTCAAGCAGTAATTGCAAGGAAGAGAGAAAGGATGATTCTGTTGTGAAGGGCAGAAGTCTAAGTTGGTGATGTGACAAAGTTTTTCTGAACTGAGAACATAGAAATAGCCACCTGTGGCACTGTTGAGGTTATTGGTTTTGTTTTGGGTGGCTATGAAATGGAAGTCACAGCCACAGACTCCTTAGTGGGTAAAGGTCTCGTTAGTCCTTTGTTATCTGACCTAGCAAGGCTATAAAATTCAAGCACTATAAGGGGGCTGTTTTTCCACTATCCCTTTTCTGCTCAGAGATTAGGTTTAAACTAGTGCTCCAAGCAAAATCCTCTGCAATTGTTTCAACAGGCAAATAATCATTGAAATACATTGTGGTCCAGATGAACAAAAAAGGTAAGTACAGTAATCAATAATATAACCAACATTTCTCCATAGACCCATACTTCTTGGGAACTGGTTTGCCCTGTTTTACACCTGATGGCATTTTACATCTGATCAGTATTGATTATATCAATATACCTCTTCCCATTTTGTGCATGTGAAGAGAGGGATTCTCCTTCCTGATATAAGACAAGTTTCCCTGTACAGGGGGTTAGGGTTTCAGGTGTTGAAATGCTTGCTATATTTTTCAGTGCAGTTCTTGAAAACTCCTGGAGGAAATACCATAAAGAAATGAAAGTAAGAGTTAAAATATAAGAAGCTGAAGACACACGAAGCTCTTGGTGGACAAATGCAGCCACTCGAGGTCTGCAGTGCATTTATTTATGTTCAACAGGTTGATTTCAAGTGAAATCCCTCTGCCTAACAATGTGCTCACCTAGCTCTCACCAGGCCTCTGCTGCTCTCAGGGTCAGTTCAACTTGTCCATCCAGCTTGTTTTGGGCTCCCCATGTGCTCAGGGCCGGCCTTGCTCTAGCCCTGCATGTGTGATCAATCTTCACAGCTAAGCATCATACTATTTAAATAATATTAGAAATTTTAATATTGAGACAAAAATATTTTGTAATTTATGTATTGAATTGGTCATAAATTTTCTTTCTGAAACTCCTATATCATGCTTTTTTATGAAAGACACAATATATGTAAGTTGTTGCTGCAGAATAAAACTAAAAACAATCCCAAATTCTTAAAATCATTTTCTTGCTCACTCCTAAATTATACTTAAACTTTAAGGTTACAAAAGAAACGCAAGTCAGATTTTTTTTTTTTTTTTTTTAATTTTAGGAAAGGATCTACAGGGTGTTCATGGTTTCACTACTAGATCAGACTCATTGTCATCTGCCTGTTTACAGGCTCCCAAGAGCTGCGATTACAGATTCATGTCACCAGACCCAGTCTCAATCACTGTCTCAGTGCACCCTGTGGGCAAGGCTGGCACACCAAGCCCAGGGATTGAACCTCTGGCCCCTGCTTAATCCACTGAGCTATTTGGCTGCCCCTCACAAATCAGATCTTGTACTTCTGATAACAATATTATTTGTAAAAATGAAATAAAAATCTTGTATGTTCTAACGTAATTGTCAATGCATTCAGATTTTTAAGCTAAAGCTTTAACAACCAATTTAATGCTTCACTTCTTCATAATTTTATATATTTGATGATTTTTTGTGAACAACAAATAAACTATGATGTGTAGGTTATGAAAGTTTGTAAACATTTCTTTACAGTCTCCATTTATTTTTCTTCATTATCCATATAGCTAATAAAATACCATTTGAACCAATTACTTCCAAAATATATTTAAAATCAACTTGTATATTTTATATGCTAAATGACATATGACTGCTTCTACTAACATCTTTTTTGTCTTATCTCCCACACCACAAAACATATGACAGATGAAACTGTGAATGAGAACAATAACATTAATGTGGCTTTAATTTATGTTACTGAAAGTCACATTAAGAGTAAAGGTCTTATGATTCAAAAGTTTACTTTATTATTAGCCAAGTGCTAATCTATCAAACACTGTAAAAACTGAGAGGAAATAGATGCAGCCAATATAACAAGGAAAATGAGAATATTCTCCTGGTGTTACAAATAAGAAATGAGAAGTGATGAGAAAATAGGTTCATTTTAAGTAACTTGGATTTTCAATAGGTAAAAGCTGGTTTGATACTGATGAATGGTTTGTTGAACAAAGTTTTATTTAGACAGTGTTATGGTGTGTGTCTAGTTGTCCCCCACAAGCCATGCAGTAATGGGTGGTGTTATGGTTTGTGTCTAGTTGTCCCCCCGAAAGCCTCATGTAGTCATGGGATGGGGACTTCTAGAGTTTGTGATTAACTCATGATCCATTGGGATTATGTGTGATCCAAGGCTGGGATTATGGGTTTTAGTACTGCTGTGATTATGGGTGTGAGTACTTCCTCCAGCCTGGAGCAAAGAGCCTGAATGTAATGTAACAGACAGAGAGACAGACTTTCTTTAGCCATTGTTTTTTGTTGTTGCTGTTCGGCTACCATGAACTGCTGCTCTTTGCCATGTGCCCCTCTGCCTTGGAGCCAGCTGACTATGGACTGAAACTTCCAGTAACTATGAGCTAAATAAACCTTTCCTTCCTTCATTTTGGGTGTGGGGTATTTGTCCCACCTACAAAAGATGAGTAATTAAGACAGGTGAGAACTTTTAGTTTGAGATTAATGCATGATCAAGGCTGGGATTTTGGGTATGAGTGCTACACAAGCCTGGGCTATGCGCAGTGTTTACTTTAAATATCAATAATTATTCATAATATGCTAGTAAGCATGTTTTGCTTGTTTTTTGTTTTTAAGGATTGAACCCAAGGCCTTTTGCATGAGCTAGACATTTTTATGCTTTTTGAGTCAAGCTCTTGTGAAGTTATTAAATTTTGTAGGCTGAGCTCACACTTTGGAACCTCTAGCCCTAGCTTCTGAAAGTGCTGGGATTGCAGAAGTGTGTCACTACATGAAATAACCAGTCCACTTTTCTTTTTTTTTTGCCTAACAAACACACATCCCATTAGTATTTACTGTCAAAACCTATTTCTTGCTCTTAATCCGTAGAGACAATAGAACTGATAATAGAATCTGAAAGCCACTTTCATATTTTTGAGCCAACATGGCATACAAATGTGAATGATTTGTATGACAGAGCAGTGTTGGCTCTGTCATGAGCCAACACTGCTACAATTTAATGTGATTATTTTCCTCCTATAGCAAATCCTTCCCAATCCTCATCATGACACAGGAAGCTAATATTTTAATCACATGAGGAAATTATTGGAATTTTAATAGGTCAAATCTTCTACTTCCAGCTCAACCTTTGGTGAGAACAAAGATGTTAAGGTACATTGTAGTTGTGGGGAGTCAAGGAGCCCTAATTCCAGCTAAGGCGGTGGCTGTTGGAACAAAGGTCTTGACCCATGGCTGAATACACATTTCATTAATTCATGAAAAGAGAGTGTTTTGAGAATGAATGACTGTGAGTATGAGAAAATTTACATCAGTGCTGTGAGCCGGGTTAGGTAAATGTCCTGAGACACCATCTACAATTTGCTGAGAGGATATGCAAAGGCAGATGAGGTAGCG
>PVKA01009704.1:0-67308 GCA_004027165.1 Ctenomys sociabilis | reverse complement strand
CCTTCCTTCCTCCCTCCCTCCTTCCTTCCTCTTTCCTTCCTCCCTCCTTCCTTCCTCCTTCCTTCCTCCTCCCTTCCCTTCCTTCTTTTCTAGTACTAGTGATTGGGCCCAGGTCTATGGTACTGAGCTACATTCCAAACCCTTTTTAATTATTTTTTTCACTTTGAGACAAGATAGCACTAAGCCACTACATTGGCCAATCTCGGCTCAAACTTGTCAAGCTTGGCTCAATGGTGTGAGGTCATTTCGCCCACTACCTTACAAACTAGGCAACTCCAACACAGGGATAGAGAGGTGCCACCATACCTGGCTAACCTGTCTTTCTATAACTCCTAGAAATGACGGCAGGGACATGGAGATCCATTGAGATGAATAGTAGTAATTGTGCAGTAGTAACTGCTAACATTATTGAAACACAGCTCTTAACCCCTCACTCTACTAAGAATTTTACCTGCTTGGGACAGTATCACACTCACATAATAAGAATGAAATATTGTTAGTATTATTTCTAGTCTTCATATGAGCAAAGTGATGTTTAGAAAGTTCAGTATATTGGCTCAGGTTACATGATCTAAGTATCACAGGCAGGAGTTCCACTGCCCACCTGTGGGCTCAGCCTCTTGGGGTCTGCCCGGGAACCCATCTCAGACTCCGGTCTTTTGCACTGTGGATGAACATGCTCCGTCTGCCAGGCACCAGAAGGAGCTGATGCGTGTAAGACACGTGGCCTGGCACCTGGCTGGCGGCAGGTGGTGAATTAACTGTCTATTCGTTTGTGCTTGTTTTCCTGGAAGCAGGAGCTGCCTGTCCAATCTCCTTTCTGGCCAGAACGTTACAAATGCCCAACCAAGGCTTTAAAGTTGCTTGAGTAAGGGGTGACTCAGGGGGGAAGGGGATTGACATGGCCCAATTGCAAACCCATAACTCTAGTGCACAGACTTCCAAAATGTCTCTGAGACAAGTGCAATCCAAGAAGTGATTTTAAAATAGTGTACATTTGAAATATGTGCCTCCAAAATTTGTCTTAGCCCTTGCTTCATGTCAACCATTTGACCTCCTTTTTCATTTCTCCAGCAACCCTGTCTTCTGCAGTTGTAGCACGTTTTTTGTCATCACCCACGAAGGTGGGGGAGGTTAAGAGGCCGTTGCCCCTGATTTCATTGATTTGAGCAATGCACGGCAAGAAGCCCTAAAGGCAGCCTAGAAATCATCATTCTAGGCTTTGCAAATGTGTGTAATAGGAGCCCTGAAGGGACTGATTGTCCCAGCAGTGTTTGGTAACATAGCCTAAGATTTGTGCACATGCAGCGCCTAATTAATTGCTATTTACAGTCTTGGTGTTCCTTCTGCATCTTCTTTCTCCTGGCTGGAATAAGGAAATAAAAACAAAGCGCCTTCATTGCGCTATTCTGGGGCAGCTCCGGCAGCATGAGCATAGAAGCGGGGCTAGCCTCTTCTTCCAGACCTAGGCCTCAAGACAGGGAGATGGCCATCCACAGTGATAGTGAAACAGGGTTGGGTCCATCGCCATGAATTAAAGAAGCCCCACCTCCTGAGGATGAATGAGGGTGCTAATGAGTACGCTGGGTGCCCCCATTCATGCATCCATCCATTCACTCAGTATCTAAGTGCCTGCTCTACTGTGGTTCAAGGGTTTGAGAAACACCCCTTGGCAGTTATTTCTTCCCTGCGGCATTTGCATTCTGGCAAGGGAGACAGACAATAACCATAACAAATGCACACCTTATGGAATATACTAAAAGGTGATAGGTACAATGGGAAAAGAAAATGAGGAACAGGTAAGGAAGTAGGAGGTGCCAGGGGAGAAAAAAAGGTGATTCTAAGTGGGAGAGAACATGAATAAATGTGTGCACTCCTCTGTTTGTGTACTTTGTTAGTGTGTCTGAGTGTATAATGGTTCAGACGACAGTAACTTAGATCTAAAATTTCCTTCAACACTCAATAATGTTCCAGATAATGTTCTAAATCTTCCTGGTCCCCGCTTCTTCAGCCTGTGTGGCAAGATACTGGGGAAAAGAGACCAGGACTATAATACAAGGAACCTTTGGGGACCAACTGAGATAATTACCTAGGAGTCAGTAGCCTCTGAAGGGTCTCCACCTGACTAGTGTAGCGCGCAGATTCCAGGTCATACTGGTCATCATTACTTTGTCTCAGTGCAGCCCAAGGACAGTACAGCTAACTCAGCCGAAGTCACACACACGAGCCTTCTGAGTGAGTCCCGAAGCCCAGATCCCTCACCTCGCTCCTCAGACACCTCACTGAACCCTACCTGTCCTCATGAAGTCTCCACTTTGTGAAACGGTTTGCACTTCGTGGTACAGCAGCCCCTTCATCTTCGGGGTGTGTAGGGCTCACTCCAGCTCTGGCTGGCTTCTCATGTGTGGATGTGCCCTTTCATAAGCTCCAGCACCCAGCCTGGGACAGAGGCCTGTCCATCTGTCCACCCTGTCCACTGGCTGTTTTCTGTCTGCTTTGGGTATCTAGATGGAGACTTTAGAGTGGCTACAAGACAGGCCTCCAGATTCCATTTGTCCGCCTGCACCTTCAGTTTCAGTTTCGTTTTCCTGCCCTGCAAAAAAGTCCCCACTGTTGCTTTTGTTACCTAGGCCCAGCCCAGAAAGTTCCTCGGTGCACATCTGACAGGGGAGTTTGGGGAAATGTTCAAGGAACAAGGAAGGGGGAGCACAGGGGTGGCCTGAATCTTTAGAGATGAATAGTACTGTTTGCTCATTAGGGAGATTATTCTAAGCAAGGCGGCAGCCAGAACGCTCTAGCACAAGCATCTGCCTGCAACTGGGAAACGATATTTATTGTTCAACCCTTCAATGGATGTAAATAAACATCCCGTCCCAGATAATGTTCCAATAAACAAACAAGCAGCTGCCAGGAGCTCCCTGGATGGCTGACCTTTGCGGAGGCCACCCTGCTGATGTTTTAATAGCAGTCTGCCTGGCAGTACAGAGACTCACCGTGCCAGGGATGGAGGTAGGTGGCATGCTGAATAGTGGATGGGAAAGGAGCCAAAAGGACTGGAAGGGAGGGGCTGGCTGCCTAGGAAGATCCTGGCTGGAGACTGTCTGCAGCAGGTGAGTGGGGAAGCCTGGATGTCCACAGGAGCATGCACTCGTGTCCCTGCTAAGCCACACATAGCGCGTCATGCAGCGCATGCTCCAGCGAAGGCCCTGTGTGTACCAGGTACGGATGACACTCAGTTGTTAAGACCTAAGTGGCTTTATCATTGGTCAGTATTATAGTCCATCTCTGTAATTTGGGGCCAGCAGCTGTTCTGAAACCCTGGGTGCCCACCACCATCTAGTCTGTGCTTCTCCCAGCAGTACTACTCGGCACAGCTGGAGGTCTCCAAGAACCTGCTCCCACAGCAGCTGTTCTGAATGGCTGGGCCTTCATGTGAGTAGCTGGCACATCTTTTTGACTGCCACCCTAAAGTATTGGGAGCTCTGCTGTGCAGGAGGCATGCCAAGTGTGGAAAAAAGGTATGGAAATGCCGATGAGGCTGCTGAGTGCTAGCCCAGGTCAGACCCAGGCCCAGGTGGGTGGGTGTTCTGTCATGGTTGGCTTGCGCTTACAACCCCTGAGCACCAAAACCATATGGACCAGCTGTCTTCTGCTATAGATGGAGGGCTCCAAGAGACCTTGATGTGCTGGGACAGGCATGGAGTGAGGCAAGAGCTCCACTAAGGCACCCCTAGGAGGAGAGACACTTAGCTACATTCTTAGCCAGTTTACTTCATGAACATAGAATCAGAATGGGAAGAGAATAGTCCAGAATGGTACTGTTCAATATGGCGGCCCCTGGGCACATGGTAAACACCTAAGAGTGGTTGGTCCCAACTGAGATGTGTTGTACATGTAAAATACACCCTGGCTTTGGATGATTTCATATGAAAAAGAATGTAAAATATTTCATTAATAATTCTTGTGCTTGTATAAGTGTTAATAGGATCATATTTGGGATGCATGCATCACATTAGATAAAATGTATTTTGCAGATACATTTTGAAAATTAATTTTACTTGGATCTACTTTTTTATGTGTCCAAATTTTCAATGAAAAATTTGGCCCACATTTGTGGTTCACATATTTGTTGTCCATTAGTGGGTCTAGAATATTCCGTGCCTGTTCAGATGAGGCCTAGAGCATCACCACTCCTTACCTGTCATGGAAAACACAGTGGCACTTTGGTCTGCAGCATTGCTCTCACTCCTCAGGGCAGAGCTGACAGACAACCACATTTTACCACTTGGCTTCATTTTTTCCTCATATGCTTAATCTACCTCCCTTTTAGGATGTTATGTCATGGCCATTACTTTTGTTATTTTACAGAGCTAGAGACTGTGTTTCCTCAGGTGGTTTCTGAGTAAATCTGCTGTTGCACGCTCTATGTGTTTTCAGTCAGTCTCTCACAGTCATCTCACCATGTTGGCTGCCCCATCATTTCCCATACATATGCAGACCACGTGCCAGCCTGGCTTGAGTGGGGCTGATCTCCCTGGCTATGCACCAGTCCGTTGGTCAGACCTCTCAGGAAGAAGGAATAAAAGCCTTTGAATACCTTCTGCTGCAATACCTGCTACTTCCTTTAATGGTGTCAAATCTGACCCTCCAGTCCAGGCCACCTTCAAGATAGGGCTGACACTCCCCTTGCTTCCTCTCCAGAGACTTGCTATGAGCCTAGAAGTGGCGAACATGTGACAAATGTGTGCCAGGTGACAAAGAAGCATGAGGTAAATCACCCCTTCAGGAATATTGGGGTGTGGTTTCCTCCTTGGTGTCAACTTCAGAAATTTACGACAGCTTCCAAATGCCCAATTTACATTCATGACCTGCAATTGGCCTCTTTACAATTTCCACCTTCAAAGAACATTCATTGTTGTTGTGGTGTTTTCACACTGCCTGGGTGATTCACAAGTGTCATATATACATGCAATTTAACAAATCTCATTTGTGGGAGCTGCTGTTTCACACTCTTTACACTGGCCTCTGGGTTCATGACTGACACAGCCACTAGCAATTTTTTTTTCTATCTTAACCTTTTCTTTATGGCCTGGGCTGTTCTAGAGTTACAAAAGTCTAGATTATGCTTCTGTCCTATGAGGTTGGAGTCAGTGTGATCCTTCGTGTTCATGAAGTTGGATATAATGCTAGCTGTGTCAGTCCATTTGCTTTTGAAACCCCATTGGATGCTGGTCAACATTTCATTGGCTTCCCTGAAATGGCAGAAGTCCAGAGTGGTATTGAGGTCCTATTCCCTGATCCTGCTTCTTCCCTGGTCATCAAGCTGTCAGTGGTAGTGTTTAGTTTTTGTCTACTCATCAACTACTTAGTGTTGAGCATGACTTAGGGACTGTGTGGAGCATGACAGGCATGAGCTCTGCCCTAAGAGAGCTAGAATCCCAGAGCTCTTTGTTCCTGTGACAGTTCTTTCCTCACTGTCAGCCCCATAAAAGCAGCACATCTTTCTGTGGTTCATTTCCATTGTTCATTGGCTTCTTAGTATCCAAGAGATTTAGAATCACCTACAAACTTCCTGCTACCCCCTCTGGATCATTTATAAACAGCATCATGAGGACTGTGGGTGATGCCCATGTTTGCAGAGTTCTCAGTGCTATTTCACAGAGAAGCATGTTTCTTCCTGTCCCCCGATCAAGTTTCTTACCTTGGCCTAGCTGCTGGTCTTATGGAAACACATTACTTTAAAGACTTTTTCATACAGATCCTCTTCAAAAATATTTGAAAAATCTGAAGAGCTATGAGGCAAGCACTGAGCCAGCAATCTGGAGAACTGGGCTGTAGGCTGGTGTGACATTGATTTAGCACTGGACTTTGGGCAAGACTCAGAACAGCTCCCTTCTCAGTTGCTTCATCAGTATAATGAGAATAATTATGCTGGCAGGTAACAATATAAAAATTTTACAACCATCAGATGAGACACTGTTATTTAAGAATGCTTTGCAAGGTATAAAACTGAAACATAAGGGCTCATTATTTTGAGAATTTACATCAGCATCTCATTTATATGCACATTCCTCTCCCTAAAGGGCTGTGGTGGATAAAGACATGGTTCCTTCACCACACCCGAGGGCATGATGATTTCACTAGGCTGCTTGAGCTCCATGGAAAGATGCAGGCTTCCATCACCAAGATGACCTGGTTCTTGGGAAGCACTGGGCTTACCCTGGAATCAACCAGACTCTGCTGTGGATCTGGGTCATGCCATTCCCTAGAAGTTGGATCTTGAACAAGTCATAGCTTTCTTGTTCCTTTTAGGGACAATATTAATGCATACTTCATGGAGTTATAATACCTATGTTTAAGGCACAGTAGCCACTCAGTAAGGAGCAGTTCTTGTTAGTTGTCTATGTAATGGCTTAAGAGTCAGTCCATCCTACCTTAGATTTAGGATTATCCTTTAAACTCAGCACATTCCATCATAAACTTTTTTTAGCCATGTGTTATGATACAAACTTTCAAGAAATAGAGAAATGAGTGCTTTATTTCCTGTTTCATGGAAAGCTCTGGATTAGGGCGGGGTGAGGGAGGAATGTCTTCCAGAATGCACTCTCAATCTAGCAGTGAGCAGAAGGTGGGGGATATCAAAGGCCAGACCTAAAGTGTTTCCTTTGGTGTGGCCTTTTCTTTTCCTCTTCCACCATTCTGTCCCTACCCAGTTCACCTCTGATGTCCACTACATTCAAGGCTTTCATTTCATTCTAAGAAGCAGGGAAATTGAAGCTAAATGATAAGGAAGATTACTGAGACACTGCATCTTATTTCCTTTGAGGATCAGACCAAGGGCACTGGATAGGACTTAGTTCCACAGGCATTCCCCATGGAAGCCTGCTCCTGCTAGAGGCCTGAGCTGGCTGGAGACTAGCCGGGGCTCAGTGTCACTCTCTGCTCGAACTCCAGGGCACCTCCCAGCTACAGATGGAGCCTGCCTGGGCCTGGGGCCAAGGCCATTGCTGCACAGTCAGACTTGGATGGTAATCCCAATTGGTTTTGCATGAGCTCCCATTTCATTCAGATTAAGAAAATGCCTGGCCAGGATGGACTTGCAAGCAGGCACAGGAGGAGGACTGTGGGAATCAAGGCATGTTAATTTGCAGGGTTATACAGCTCTCTCTTTAATTTGTTCACCTGTTTTTTTTTTCCTTTGTGATTAGTTTTTCATGAGATTAGCAAGAAATCATCAAGGAGGCATCTTTATTTGTTTCTTTGTTCACTTTAAAAATAAATATTTTCAAGCACAACTTTTTGAGCATTAACTTCAGGAATGCTTAGAAAATCTTTGGAATTATTTTTGAGCCTCAGCCACCAAGTTTTAGGCAGGACCAATCAGGCAGGAAATCTGGAAGCCCCTATCCCCTCAGGAAGTAGGTCTCCTAGGTGAACAAGGTCTTTAGAATCAAATCTGGCATCTAATTATGGCTCCAGAGTTTTCAGCTCAGGCCAGCTGCTTAGTGTAGCTGGGTCGCATTTTTCTGAGTCCTATCAGGGAGTCAGTTATGACTTGTGTTGTGGCACTAAGACTTACTTTGCTTTAACAATAAGTAAATGTCCACAGTTAGGAGAAGGCCCAAGCTTGGCAAGGTGTAGGGTGACTTGGTTTAAGTGGCTTGATGCTAATACCAACTACAAGGACACACCATCTCAGAGCTCCAGCTCCCTTTCCTTTTGCAAGAGGGCTGACAAGAGAAATTCCATGCAGGTGCTTCTGTGACCCTACAGAGGGGGAGGAGAGATTCTTCATTCTGTCATGTACCCTTGTATTGCTCTGACCTAATCTACTGATGAACTTCAGCCCATTTTCTCTTGATCACTGTGACAAAACCACAAGATTAAATTGGTTTGTATATGCCACTCAAGAACAACCTTAGGAAGTAGAGTGAGTTCAGTCTTACCTGCAAGGTAAAAGAGGGTAGAACAGAGACTGGAGGGATCTTGCAAGCCAAGACAAATGAACACTAGGGCCATGGGACTTAGGGGAGCATATCAGTAAGAAATGTGTGTGTGTGTGTGTGTGTGTGTGTGTGTGTGCGCGCGCGCGTGTGCATGCAAAGCTATGGAATATCATCTGATATCTAGAAAGCTTATAAATAATCTTTAAAAGGGGGGAAAAACAAAGACAAAGAAACCAAAGCCTGGAACAAACTTAATATCAAACACATAAACTACAAAATGACCTGGTCGAGAGTTTGACGAACTGAACAAAACACTAGCCATCAGATTTGTTGGTGTCCTGACGTGATTATTGATCATCAACGCAATGTCCACTATGCAATTTAGTTTCTCTGAATAATTCTTTTATTCTCTTCAATCTTGTGAGAGGTTAAAAAGTATGGATTAAAATTAAGAGAGCATCATGGGAGTATTTGGAATATAATGTTTCTTTAGCTTTGTTATTCAGAGTACTAAAATTATAAAAGTGTTACCTTACAGAGTCCTGTGCTAGTGGCAGCTAATTGAGTTCGACAGTCTTCTAGCTATTTACCTTCTCCCTTCTCAGCAGTGTTGTTCCCAACTTATGCAGATGATGTCATTAGTTCTGAGCTGTGGTTCTGTTAGATCTATGCGCACAATCTCATGATGGTTCTACAGATGAGGTCCAACACCCCAGGCCCAGATAAGCATTGAGGCAGGTTGGGAAGCCCCTGTCCTTTCCAGGTCTGTTCTCAGTGATGGGTTGAAGGAACAAAAGTCTCTCCCAGTTGTCACCACTTTGTCCAAGCAGTTCTAGAAAGGACTTAGGAATGGCCCGAGGATAATCTGCTCTCCTAAGTGTTCTTGGAAGATTAAGGACAACTCATGCCAGAAGTACATTTTCCTTCTGTAATGCCCACATCTGCTTCTCTGTGGACATGAATAGAACCTCTAGGAGGCTTCAGGGTCTCATATCTATGCTAAGATCTGAAGCATTAGCCAGTGTTTATAGTGACTGGAAAGAAACTATTTGATGTAAAATTCAGGGGGTTGACTCTTTGCCCAGTCCCCCTCCCAAATGGGTAGTATAGGGTCTGAACTCATGTTGGTTTTCCCCTTCTTCTTCTTCTCTGCAGATCCGGGTGGACGGGCCCAGGGGCAATGCTCTCCAATATGAGACTGTGCAGGTGGTGGATCCTGGTCCAGTCCTTCGGGATATGGCATTCTCCAAGGATCACGAGCAACTCTACATTATGTCAGAAAGGCAGGTAAGGCTCTTTTGGCTCTGCTAGACATTTGTCTTGTAACTAAATACTCGCCTGTAGCTCTATAGAAACTACAGGAGGCCAGCTGCAGAGAGGTGATTTGATTTATTTGGCTCAGTGTGTATCCTTTCAGTTACACTGCCTGGGGACTGGAGTTGGGTGTGCTATAACAAGGCTGGAGACATTTGAAATAGTAAAATACCCATGAATCTAGAACAAATCCACTAGCTTCAAAATGATGATGTGTATGCATTCAGGGCCAGCATTGACTCCCTTTTAAAGAAACATGGTACACATGCCCAAGTTGATCCAGATTTCTCTACACAGAGTTTGATGTCCTACAAGAGTCATTTTCCTGGGTCTTAGAAGTCTGTTATGGGCAAAGATTCATTACCAACAGAGTCCGGTTAATGGAGCATCATGGGAGGGCTAGCGAGATGAAGATTTAGGAAACAGCCTGTGGTAAAATGAGATGATACAGCCTGTGCTCTGAGCCTTCATGTGTAGTCTCAACTCTGTGGATTTTCCATGGATCCTATGAGGACATGTCAAGAATGAAAAAGTGTCAGAATTATTGTTGGTTGAAAATGATCAGAAAGTAGTATTTGAGCTGAGTTCTGGAACTCAGCTGAAACTAAGCAAGTTCTTCAGAGGTTCTGAGTTCAGACCAAGAGTTGTAATTCTACAGCAGGCAAAAAAAAAATGTTTTTTTTTCTTTAGAAACTCCATCTAATTAAGGGTATTTCCTAGAGTCCCATTATTCACCACCCAGAATTTTTTGCCCCAAAAGCCATTCCAATTGAGGATCAGCATGGCTGTACCTCTGCTC
The DNA here is from genome assembly GCA_004027165.1 of Ctenomys sociabilis. Taxonomy (NCBI): domain Eukaryota; kingdom Metazoa; phylum Chordata; class Mammalia; order Rodentia; family Ctenomyidae; genus Ctenomys; species Ctenomys sociabilis. The sequence continues at coordinate 57,249 of PVKA01009704.1, read as the reverse complement.
CACCATATCTGTGTCAGATGGGTCACCCCTGGGAACTGTCCTTCCACCCCATGAATATGAATGACTTGGCTCTGAGTGGCAGAGACAACAGCCATGAGACACAGATCTCCCTCTTATTCATCTTCGTTAATGTGGCCTGAACTCTCTGGAGAAGCCTGCTGACAGAGTCTGGATTGTTCTGTCTGTCCCCTCTCTACAGAGTGGGGATGATGAATTCCACATTATGCCACCCACAGGGCTTGTGCATTATGCCTTGGCAGCCCACAGCAACTCCAGTGCTCAGTGACAGCCCCTCTCAGTGTGGGGTCACCTCGTCTACTGGCTTCAGCCACACTGGGGCCCATTGCGGTGCCCTGAGGCTGCCATGGCTTAGGAATGGCCTCATGCCCAGCAAGAGTGGAGTATTTTGACCTGAGGTTGGAGATGCCTGAGATGGGGTCAGAAGCTTGGGCAGCTTTCCTTTGTCTATGTTCCTTATTTTTCTTAGCAGGGCCCCCATTCCTTACTCAATACCTCCTTCTGAGACACTGATAGGTAAGAGAAACAGCTCCTCTTGGTGGGATGAATCTTTTGGGGAAGACCCAACATCTGCACAAGGCATTGAACCTTTCAAGATATTTTACCTGGCTTGAAAGCTAAGATTTCTGAACCCTGGACTTAAAACATTGAATGACTTGCAAAGATAGAAAAATCTGAAAACAGAGTCATAATTTGGGATATTCCTCCCTCCCTCGGTGCAAGGCAACAAACTTTAGAGTTTGGATCCTTTCCTTATCCTTTACACCACACACAGTGTGTCAGGAAATTCTGTGGCTATGCAAAATATTTCCAGAATATGACCATCTTCTACTACTTCACTACCACTGCCATGGCTAGAGTCTGGGTATTTGCAATACTCTCCCTTAACTCTTCTCCCTGTTCCCATCCTCATCTTTCCAATACTTTCTCAACGTAGTGTTTAACCTCTTAAAGTTTAAGTTGGGTCACATCTTTCCTCTGATCAAGTCCCTATGCAGGTCAAAATGCTCATGAAGGTCCAGAAGATTCTGTGTGCTTTGCCCCCCAAGATGTTTGACTTCACCATTCCCTGCTCTTCCTCTTGTTCTCACCCCACTCCTTGCTCAGGGCAGGGACAAGTGCACTGGACACAGAGATATCCAGTGTGACAGTCCTCCCAAATGTCAGCATACTGCTGCTCAGGATGTTTCCTTAGAGTAGAGTTCTCCTTTCCAGGGAGCTACAAGGCTGACTCTCCTCGGAGTCATTGCTTACAGCTTCCCCTGCATGCTAGGGAAATTTCAGCCAGCCTACCACCCAGACCCAACCTCCTCATTGGATTCTATTTTTACCTATAGTGCTCAAACTCTTGATATATGTTGATTATTTATTGCATATCTTCCTCATTTAGAAGATAAGCTCTGTAAGAATAAAACATTTTGGATTTTTGTTTTGTTGGTTTCACTTCTCCTAGAACACTTAAGTGGCACTTAAGTACTTAATACCTGAGCATCAAACAGATGAATGAATAAACTAATCCGATTCCAAGAGGTCTGTGAGTCTTTATCCTTTTTTTCACTTTGCTGCTCTTATTGCTCCTATAACTGGACACTAAAGTCCACCATAAAATAGCAATGGTGTCTGGATTCCCAGATCGACGCTGGGCTCCTGACCCTGCAGTATGGCGATCTGAATCACATCCCTTGAGGCCTATGTTATAATGAAGCTCACTTCCCTAACCCAGAGCATCATGTCAGAGAGAGGTGGTAGCAGATGCTCGGGTCCACCACACAGTTCACAGATGCCCCACTCTCAGTCTCCTGGATCTTTTGAGATCTGTATCAGGACCATGGCCTGAAGGACCTGCAGGCCCTGATGTTGTGGGGAGCAGCACAATTGCAGGTGGGGAGAAAGCAATCAAGTGACAGAGTCTGAAGTTATGAGCAGGCTGCAGAGGGGGTCATTATTCTGCTCTCACAACACCAATGTCTTCCCGTAACTCTTGGCACAAAGCCCAGTTCCCAGGACTCCATGTGAACCTCCTCCTTGCCCTCAATTCTTCTTACCCCAGCCAGGGCCTCCCTCCTGTCCCAGGACTGCTGGGCCTTTTCCTGCTGCACTTTTTGTCCCCTCTGCTGGTAAAGCTTTCTCATCTTCCTGACAGGGCTCTCTCTGTGTTGAGCTTTTGCTCAAACACAGCATCAAAGAGCTCTGCTAACCACCCACCCAAAGCATCCTCTACCTTAGCATGTGATTCTTCCCGTTATCATCATTCTTCTTATTCCTCCTAGTGCTTTTTTGGTTTCTTCCTTGTATCTGTGCACTAGCCCAGAAATCCCTGAGGCAGGGACCTTGCCTCTCTTGATTATGCTGTTGTGTTCAGCACCCACGGCAGGGCCCCAGTCTATTCAATGTGAGGTCGATGAAAGTGAAGCAGTTGTGCACATCACCGCTCCTGATACTAGCAGCCCTCCTGTGTAGCCCTCTGCTTCTCAATTGGGATGGGGGCCATCTGCTTGGAGATGATGCTGAAAATTTAAAGATGACAAGATTGTGGCTTAGGTTAAGAACCAGAGAGTTAGGGGTTCCCTAGCACCCCAGAAGTTCTCTGGGTCCTAAGAGTGTTCCTCTTTGCCATGTGGTAGGCAGGCCAAGAAAGCTGGAGCTGAGCCTCTCTTGATTGCTAATTGAACCTTTCTTTTTGGTTCAAATCTTCCTCCCTCCATATGATGAAAGAGTCCACATCTAGGCCTGAAAAAGAATGGCTAAATGGTGGAGGCAAAGGAGGAATTACATGGTTAACAGAAGCAGAGAATAGATACTGTGCCTGCCTGCAAGTGTGTGTGTGTGTACATGCACATAGGCATGCAGTACTCCTGTGGCTCTGTGTCCCTACACAAGTTGCTAACCCTCTCAGGGCCTCATTCATTCAATCCCCAGTAATCACTTTTGGGTCACTTACTGTGAGTCAGGTGATCTTCAAGCACTAGGAACATCATGTGGAGCAAGGCAGCCTAAGTCTTTGTCTTCAGACAGCTTGCTTTCTGGACAGTGAACGGGTGACTTGAGAGAATGACAAATGACTGATGTTGCATACTGGAGTATATCAGTAATGGTGAACCTTTTAGAGATCAAGGCCTAAACTGCCACCCCAAACCCACTTATTTATAACAAAGTTCCAACAAAACCTGAGTACTGAGGTTTTCGTTGAGCAAAGACAACGGTTACCCAGTGCTTAACTGTCAAGACAACCTGGCTCGCATGCTGACAGACAGGACTCCGCATGCCCACTGCAGCACGTGTGCCGCAAGTTCTCCAGGCACCAGTGCAGAGAAGCGAAAGAGACTCAGGAGTAAAGTGACATCCTGAGGATGCTCTCTGAAAGATGCTGCCAGAGAAAAGTTCCCAAGGCGGGGATGTGTAAGCAAAGAGCGGAAATCAGGGAAGTGACAGCTGATGATCAGGTAAAAATGACCCAGCAAAGGGAACGGAAAGTACCACAGCTCGAGGTGGGGATGTGGCATCAGGACGTGGGAAGACCTGCTGCCAGGTGGGAGCAGAGGGTGGTGTGCAGGGAGCAAGATGTCCAGTTAGCAGCCTCAGCCTCAATTTGTAAAGTGGCAGGGTGAAGCCAGCAGGATCCTAGGTGAGTGACAAGGAGCCAGTGAAACTGCTCGTGTGAGGTGTGGAGCTTAGGACCTGCTACCAAGAGAATACTCTTCGGAATGTTTGCAGTATGTGCCATTCTGTAGCCAGGATGTTGTTTCTACTTTGGGGTTATGTTCATTCTTCTCTAGTTCTCACTCAGCAAGCTCTGCTTTCTGTGGACACTTTTTCCTACAGCACATGAATGCCCACTGCAAGATGACATTGTCATTTTGTCATGATATGCCTGTCTCTTTCAGTGCCACATTGGTCTGTTTTCCCTTTATTCTATGATTCTGAGCAGCTTCTGGCATGCCTGTGTGAAACATACACACACACACACACACACACACACAGTTTCCCCTGTATCTGTCTTTTCCATATGTCTTTGTTTGCTCCTCTCGCTCTGTGCACACATGTGTACATGTGTGATGTGTATTTACTGGAATACTAAGACTGTTTACACACACACTGAGACTGCTTGCAAAAATCTGCCAAGCCAGTAGGAGGGAAATGAGAAGATGTGTCAACAGAAGATGAGATGACAGCGTAGGGTATCCTGGGACCCTGTAGTGACCCCTACAGGGAGCAGCAGCTGTCCTCAGGCAAGGCAAGCCTCTTCCTTGATGGCCCTAGAGAATGGCAGGTTTTCAGTACATTTCCACATTTCTGTCTTCCACTTCCCAGCCCTTCCCTACCTGCTGGCCAAAGACTTCCAACATATTTCTGCTTACTTGGGAATTCACTTTCACTTGCATCTGGGTGAATGCCATGTCTCATGGTGCCCCCTTGTTTTGCTTACTTTGGTTAAGACCCACATGCCTGAGGACACCCACAGCCTGTCCTCCCTTCTGAGATGCTGGCACTAAAGCCCTAGCTATGCACCAGGAGAACAGAGGCATTCAAAAGTCCCTACCTTCTGCGCTACCTGGAAAAGCAGGGCCAGGCAAAACCAGCTCCATGGGCAACCAGGGCTGGTTCATTCACTCATGCAAGGGGATTCCCTAAAGACCTACTATGGGCCATACACTAGCTGCAGCATCAGGAATACAGCAGCAAAGAAATAGGTAGAGATGACTAGGCTTTTTGCAAAAGAAAGCAGCCAAGAAGCAATCAACATAAGAAATAAAACATGGAATAGTTTAACAGGCAGTAAGGGTTACTGAAAAGGAAAGCAAGCAGTCAGTGACACCTGGAACAGTGGTAAGGTGAAAAGATGGTGACATTGAACAGAGTGCAGAGAAGGGACTCCAGAAAGGCAACAGGCAGAGGCATCTGTGGGGAGAAAAGATGGCCCATGGTGTTCTCCTATCCCCTTTCCTTTCTCGATTCATTTTCAGGTTCTTTGCTCAGGATATTGTAGAGATAGGGTTAACCTGCTCTAAGGGAGAAAGGATACAGAGTGTGGCTTTTGCTGTGCTGAGTGAGAGTTTTTGGGGCTTGTACAATTCACAGGGAATGTAGGACTGTGCCTCTTGGGGCTTAGGGCCCCTCCCCTATGCTGAGGACATGTCTTGTTAGATAAGGGACCAGGGTCCTGTCCCTCTGCCTCGAGGTCTCTCCCTGCCCCCAGCCTCCCAAGGCTGCCCCCCTCCCAAGGATGTTCCTAGCTGGCTAACTTGTCTGACCACCTGGGAGAACTGCAGACTGATCTCACACAAGGCGCTGCTGCTGAGGCAGTTTCTACAGCCAAAGGTGGAAAGATCCTGCGAGAACGCTTCCCACTCTGTCATCCCGGGGTCCCCGGCTCCTCTCTAATGATGTGTGTTTGACAGTGACAATGCCGCTGTCTCTCCATAGTCCCTTCCGTCACTGCAGGAAGCTGAGTTGTCCGTTCTGGTTTGTGTTTGGATGGCTGACACTGTGACAACTCGTTTGGACGTTTGCTCCTGGCACCCAGACTGGGCTATGTCTGATAACTCCTGGGAGAGTGAACTTGAAGCACAGGCTGAGAAGTGAGTGACAGGAAACTGAGCCACCACAGGCATTCACGAAAAGAAAAGCTGTTGTAGCAATTCACCCAATTTCACTCAGGTGGCAGCCTCCCTGCTGGTCTGCAGCAGATGGGGAAGGTTCCCACATGTCACTGCTGGGGTCCTCCCATTTCTCACTTCTCAGTCAAGCTAAACATCTCCATTTCACCATCTCAGAACTGGAGGGAGGAGGAGGCAAGTAGCCTCTCTCTCCTGTGATCCACAGCCACTGGATCCTGAATTCTTCAGTGATTCTAAGCCCATGGAACTGGAAGGCTCCTCATTGCCGCCCGGAGGGCAATCTCTCCTGCTGCCCTTGGCCCACAGGATGGTGTAAGTGCCTTATTCAAAGCCCCCAGTGAGTTGGGAGAGGGCTCAGCTGGAAGCCAGGGCTACGGTTCCTCTGTAGGGTCTTCTCCAGCCTCACCCTAGCAGGGAACAGGGGTTCTATGGAAACAGCAGACACCAGGTATTTTCTCGTCTTTCCACCAGGGAAGTTACACACTCCATTTTTGGATGACAGAGAACAACTTAAAAAGAAGAGAGGTCCATCTAGGCTCCATCTGTGGCAGGATGGAGCAGTGAGGAGATGACAATGAGCACTCAGAGATGACACTCTGTTGAGTCACCTGGATCAGGCTTCCCTGATTCCAGCCTGATTGAAGTGAGGATAGAAGTCCCAACATTTACGGCTTATGGAGCCCCAGGCAGGGCACCCCAGACAGCATTGGCTCTAGCCCAGAGTGGCAGGCAGTATGTCAGACCTTCCACTGCCACAGCCAGCACATGGGCTTCTCACTGTACACGCAGGCAGCGAAGGCCCTAGCACCTGAATGCGGTCCAGTTTGGTAGTCTCCCTGGGAGGGAAGAATGGTCCTTTAATGGTTCCTGGGGGTGACTGGAAGGCAGAAGTGTGTGCAGTTTGGAGACTAGGGGAAGTGTCATGAGGAGACCATGAGATTGGCATTTCATCCCGGCCTCTCCAGCTCACCAAATCTACCACCCGGAACAACTCACTGAAGCTGTTCATGCTTCAGTTGTGCACAATACAAGTGGTAAAATGACCTTTCGGTGCTTTGGGGATTAAAGTTAATGTGTATAAAATGCCTAACAGTCAGCAGGCTCCCAGTGAGCTGTGGACAGTGGCATCATGGCCATCACCCTCATCATCACGTTCATGGTTACTATAAAATACTAGAACACTGCCGGGGGCAGGAATGCTTAGACAAACCTCTACGCGGCGGCCAAAACCCAGGTCACCCTCAGGCGCCAGCTACACCTCTGCCTGTTTTGGGCCTCATGGAAAATACAAAGGTGCAGATTTCCTTCACTTCGGTGAGGAGTACCCTTCAGGAGACGTGAGGGATGGGAGCCTGTATCTCCCTTCCTACCAGAGAGCTATGTCACTTTGCTTGGGCTCTGTAGATATGTTCGTCTTGTGTTCTACTTCCCCACATAGAGAAATCATTTTACTATTGAACTTGTTGCAGACTGAGTCACTAAAAATGATTCCGCTTCTGCTTCCAGGACTTCCAGGGCAGATGGTTGTTCCCTTCTGTTTGCCCTAGAACATGGTGGATAATAAGGGTAGAGTGCAGTAGTGGGTGAGTGAGAGAGATGAATGGAAGGAGAGAGTGGAGATGAGGGTGCTTAAGAAAGCTTCAGTCCTGAGCTCCATCAAGCATCTGTCCTTGGTAATTTCCCTGACAGTGTCAGCATCCCATTGCTTTTGGTCACTCTCAGTGGCATTTGTAGATACAATCACCAGTAGTATCCCAATTAGCAGCACGTGAGAAGATTCCACTAGGCAGGAACCCAGGGCCAGGACTGTACACCTTCCAAATCTCAGCTCCATCCTGCCATGGGTGTTTATTAAGTGTCTGCCCAATCCCCAGCACAGGGCTAGGAACTGTGCGGAAAGGGGGGCATGTACCTGGATGCCGGGCAAACAAGAGAGAGCAAATCCAACATGGAACGTCTTGAAAATAAGTGAGTTTTGCCAAGGTAATCATACAGGAAACCTAGCTTTCCTGAAAGTGGACTTGGGGTTGAGGAGCAAAAGATAGTAGCTGGGAGGCCCGTTCTCAACATGTGTTGCAAGGACTCTGGCCTAGAGGATGGCACCCTTGGGGTGCTTCCTGAGAATGCCATTCATCTTCAGTTCTGTAAGTGGCCTGGCAAGATATCACCTAAGACCAATCTTCCAGATAGAAATGTTTCAATGCCTTGAGTTGTTGTTGACTGACACTGGGGTTCTGTGTAAGAGGAGGGGCTAGAAACAGCAAATACTTTGCGGTAAGTTGTTCCAAGGTAAGTCAGGTGTGTGTTAATTTACACCACTGTTTAAGACAACTGCTTGCCTTTTGTGCTGTCACATGACTTTACCCAATACAATATTGGTATAAAAGGAAAAATTGCAAATGGCAGAATTGTGTCTCCTAGGAGTATTTTAAGTGCCTTTCAAGTATTACAAGAAGACAATGGAGACACGAACCCGAAATTGATTCAGAGGCAGATGTGGTTGTTTCAAGGAAATGTACAGTAATGGTGTGGAAAGTGACCTGGATGTTATTTAAAGAAAGTTGAGCAAGACACGAAAAGGATTCAGAAAGAAGTGCAGGCCATATCTTCCTCCAGAAGGTTCTACATTCCTTCTAACCGCTGTCTGCCCCATGCAGAATGGCTCTAGGGTGAGTCACAGCCAGAAGCACACCCTTACTTCCTAACTTTAGCTTTGCTACTTGACCTTGTGCTACTTATTTAACCTTTACATACTTCGGTTTTCTCCATTGCGAGATGAGGATATGTCCAGGACCACTGACTCAGTAGTTACAATGGATACATTTGAAAATATAAAGTTCTTAGAGCAGAACTTGGCACAATATGAGGTTCTATCAATATTAGCATTATCTTTATTACCTAGGTGTGCTATTAATTGTTAAAGTGTATCTATATTTCATTGGGGAAAAATCCATTTGTTGTGCTTTTCTTCCCCCTCTCCCAGTGGGCATGTAACAGCTTTACTTTAGAAATTCCTGTTCCAAATAGAAATTAAAATATTTTTTTCAAGATAGTATTTTTCAGTATATTTTTGTTGTTGTTGCTACCGGGAATCAAACTCAAGACCTCACATTTGCCAGGCAGGTGCTGTGCTGCTGAGCTAAAGTCCCTGCAAAACAAGGGAGGGAAGGACAAGCCTCCCTCTGTCTCTTATATCGTGTGCAGGTTGTCTGTATAAGGATGGGTATAACACTCATGCTTAATCCTGACCATAGTTAAACCAACCCAATCCATGAACTGATTTACTAATCAAATAACCTTAGTCCCAGCACCACACACTCTAGATTAGGCCATTTCTGAAAAATCTGCATCTAAGACTGCAGGAGGCTTTGAGGGCACACCAAGACACAAACCATGACACCCTTCTTTGATCTGTACCAATTATGCTTGGACTTTGGTACGCTGGTATCTTGGTACTCATTGCTCATTGGTTCCAGGAGGTATGATGAATACCAAAACTGCTGCCTATGCAATAAATTGATTTGAAGGGGTAGCAAGTCATGAGGCAACTGACACAAACAAGTTCTAGCCTGCATGTTTAGAATCAGACAAATGATAAGTACCAGGACAAAATTCTTGTGTTAAAGAGCCAGGTTCCAAATTTTCTGAATATCAGAAGAGTAGAGTACCAAAGTTTGACTATTCTAGACCAGGCTCTCAAGTGTCCAGGAGTTGCAGAGAGTCAGAGGAGCTCCACATTTTCACGGGGTTGGCACCACCATTCTTACTGGATGACTTGGTTACAGGATATTACAGATCTGCAATTTGTGTGTGACAGAACTTGTGAATGGTGTGAGCCCAATCCTTCAAGCAGTGTGTTTGTGACACTCTGCAATAAGAAGAAAGTGACTGCGGAAATTTTTTTGTACAACACAGACATTTGCTGCTTACAGAAACATAATTAAACATTTTTTTTTTCTTTTTGTTCTGCATTTGTTGACCTTTTCTATTCTGACAAGCAGCTGTCAGAGTAGGCCACTTTGCTGATAACTTTGAAAACAATAAACACTTAATTTTTCCCTTCAGTATAAAAATAATGCATTAGCAATGGGTAAGAAAGTAGGTACATTTAGAAAGAATTTGGGCTGTAGACAGATCATTTTTGCAGAAAAGGGATGTTTGGAAATATTTTTATTGTACAATTCTGTGGCTGATAATGAGTAAGTGTGACACTTAAGAATTCATATCTAAAGACTTTTTAAATCTTCTACCTGCTTAAAAAATTTTCAAATGGAGAGTTGCAGAGAATTTTGACCCATTTGTAGAATATATATATTCATCAGCTTTCGATTAGGTATAAGAACAATTGATTGACATCAGAAGAGATGGAAATCTACCAGCTGAATTTTAACAAGTCTTCATTAACAAGACTGAAAAAGAAAGAATAACTACACTGAGTCAGTCAGCAGAGCCAACAAGGTGTCTCTTTGCATCTCTGGGTCTAGCTAAGGTATCCGTTTCCATTATGACAGCAATTAAGGAAAGAATTGAAATGAATGAATTTCCAGACCTCAGAATTCCTTATAACTAAATGCTAAACACAGATTTAAAAAAAAAAAAATGAAGCCTATCTCAATATATCACTCTTACAATGTTAATAATAGTCTTGGTGCTGGGGCCAGTGAGATAGCACCTGCTTAGGCAAGCTTAGGCAAGTGCAGGGACCTCGGTTCGATCCACCACACCACACCAGCCCTCCCCCCAAGGTGAGCTGAACCAATCATAGAGTCTGGGTGTGGTGGTGTATGCCTGTAATCCTATCACTGGGGAGGCCGAAAACAGGAAGATCACTATGAGTCTGAGCTTCAACTAAGTGGGCATGGAAAGTACAAGCTCCAATTTTCTCTTTTTTGGAGAAACCATTTGAAGATCTCTGGCCATTAGGGTAACTTCCATTTTGCTATTACTTTCTCAAATTGTCTTTTTATGCCAAGAATTTATTAAGTAGTTTATTAATGTATTGACTTATACATTCATAGAGCACACCACACCTCAGAATGGATGGAGTGAGTATGTTCAATTTTTCTACTTCACGATAATGCTTTCTAGATCTTGCTAGGACCCTCAGAAGAATGCTTCTTTATGGACATGACCATAAGGGATTGGGATGGTGCTGACATGTGAAGTATCTGCAGATAAAGAGACAGCAACAGCACAGCTGTGGCCAGTAACACTAGCAGCGAAGGTTTTTGTACAAATGTGGGCAGAATAGCCATGGAGTTTGAGATCAGTGTCCACAGACATGAGTGTGTCTGCCCTGGACACATGCCTCCCATCCCCCATTCATGTCTTTCTCCTCATTTTTGTTCCCATTCTATCCTTACCCATGTTTCGGTATTCCTCCCCCATTCCTGTTCATTTTTCCCTCAATCTCTTGTATCACTCTTTTCCACATTCACCTTCTGTCTTCCCAGGCTCTGGGGAGGAGGGGAGCTGCAATAGGGTCAGGCCTATGTTTTTCAAACTGCTGGTCATGACACATTAGTGAGTTAAGAAATCAATTTACTGGGTCACAAAATCAATTTAAAGGGTCATGACCAGAATTTTGTTTTAAATGGAATAAAATAAAATCGAATAGAACAATGCCCATCAAACATAGTAAGGATAAAGACAATTTGTGCTACAATATGTGTGCATGGAGATGGACCTACGTTTCCCTGTAAATAAGAACTCTCAAAATAAAAAAAGAACTCTCGCCATGAGACATGCTTAGCATGGAAGCTACTGGCCTAGGGATAATGTCTAATGTGTACCAACAGCGTGCTGCCTTGAGATTTAGGCACTCCAAGCCATGCTAATGTCATTATCTGTCTTTACACTAGTTTTTATTCAAGTGATTTTTCAATTTCAACAATTTGGTTTCAGCAGCTCTTTATTGACAAGTTAACAGGTACCTGTGGGGGTAGCCAATAAGTGGTAGCTACAGAGCAAAACTGAGGAGCTCCAAGTCCAAATCATGTGAGGCACAACTTCTGGACTCAGTTTTCTTGTTTGTGGGCCAGAGCAATGCTTCCTAAACTGTTGCTTCATTAAGGCACCTATGGAAAGTAAATGCACTTGTACATCTCAAATGGAGGTTACCTTGTGGCCAGAGGAGAGCAGGCTCTGGATCACTGTCTTCTCCCAGAATTTCCCAGCTCTCCACTGGCCCAGAGGATTAATATGGTAGCACAGCCATCACAGCCTGCTACCATTTGCCATGTGGAAAGCCCCATGCAAGTGATCACCAAGAATCAGGCAGCCTTAGAAATCTTGTCCTCGGTAATTATATATGTCTCCATACTGGGCACATCCAAAGATGCAGATGACAAGATCAGTGCCCTCTAGGGGCATATCACTGAGTAGTTGTGGTCACTACCTGTAGTTTGGTGCCAGGTACAAGGCTAGTCGCGGTCAACTTTACTTTGCCATGGCCTCACCATGCCTGGAGCCCTGATACTTGAAAGTTTCTTTTCTCTGTGTGGGAACTGAATACAGCCTTCAAACTCCTTTACAATCTTGTTAGGTTTTTAGTTGTAGACATAAACCTAAAGCAAGTTGAGATGAGAGGGACAGACTCCAATGGTTCTCAAATGCCAAATCCTGCTGCATTCACCATGTGCACCGAAGGGGTAAAAACTAATTACTACCTTTCTAAAGAGCTGAGCATGAGTGGCTGTGCCCTTGAAAGTGGTCAGCAGAAGTGCTTCTTGCAAACCATTGTCCCCATGCAGCCACCAGCAAATCTTTCTCTGAGAGTCTTTGCTGCCCTGAGGACCTCCGCTTCGGGCCATTAGTGAAAAGGCTAGTCATTATTAACTAGTTGGCATTGACTGATGACACCAAAAGGGTATTTTGGCCACGCATGGGCTGGTGGCAGGAACTTATTTGACCCCTGGAATTTGGAGTTTATTCTGCCATGAAAACAAAGAAATAAATTAGAGGAATGAACAGAAGCCCCCATGGCTAGACACAGTGGTTGGACACAATTTAACACCGTTCGCTGGCTGTCCCTCCAGGCTGCATCTACTGGGAAGGTCCTGCCTCTCATTCACTTGGTTACCACCCTAGGCTTGAAATAATGAGAGTCCTTCCCTTTATTACTGTCTGGAGGCTGGTGCCAAGGAAAAGAACAATGTCTACGTTACAGCTCACCTACTGGAGAACATTCTGGAAATCACTTACATGTAAGGTACCCATTCCTTAAAGTGTATTTATGGAATTGATTGTACGACACACATGGGAATCTTTCCACATTAAAAATGTACTAATAAGATATTTTTCACTTAAAAATAAATAAATAAAATCATCTTTCTAACATATTTTACACCTAGTTACTTTGTCCAGTTATGTTTGGCATTTTTCAAAATGAAAAATACTTGTTATTAAGTGGTACCCTTTCACCTCTGTTCATATACTAGAACAGTTGGCAAGCTTCAGTCCAAATCCACTCCACCACCTGATTTTGTAAATAAAGTTCTATTGGAATCTGATCACTTCTACTTACTTATGCATGGTCTTTGACTGTTTGTACCACAAAGACAGGGTTGAAAAGTTTAGGCAGAGACCATGCAGTCTCTATGAAGTCTAAAATGTACACTATATGACCTTTGATGCAAAGAGCATGGTCTCTCCTTACCTACTATGTACTAAGCCCTAAGATCAGGGAAGAAAAACATGTATACAGAGGAGATTATGGCAGAGTTCTGATCCTCAGGGAGGTTATGTTTTTTATTGCAGAGAACTATTTAACACACACAGCAAGGCTGCCCGCAGTTTCCCACTTTCTAGGCAGCTGCACAGCCCTGGTCCCCTGCGGTGGTCATGCCCAGTGACTCTTCTCCCCAGGGAAATCCACGCAGCTTCAGAGTCCATGTTCCATCTCTAGTCAGACAACCTCTGTCCCGCTTCTTCAGGGCAGAGCCTGACCTTAGGTCAGTTTTGCAGCTTCCATGCAACCTGGGTGGAGATCTGTACCTTGCATAATTCCAATAACCATTTGATGCATCTGGGCACTGATTTAGGGAAGATGGGAGGAACTTACATGAATGACCTTCTGTTGACCAGCTTTTCAAAAATCCCCAAAGGAGCCTGGACCAAACTCGTGAGATTAAACTTCCCCCATTGCCCTCAGGCTTTGGCTTTAAGCCAAAGTGCCTAGGACTCCCCAGTAATTAAACCATCTGGTAATTGTCTCTGGGCAAATCACTGCTTCTTTACATTTTTGCTTTATAGAAATTAAAAGGGACTGAGTGACTCTTTCCTCTCTTGTATTCCCACTAAAATTTTCTAAAACTATTCACTACACAAAGGAACAATTTTTTAAAATCAAAAAGAGAACAATAATTTAATGTGATGGGAATATTGATATGGCTGCTCTCCCCTGTTGAATCCATCCTGGGGCTCAGAGTCTCCCCCTCCCCATGCCAATTCATAAATCAGGAAATGCTATTACCCACTGGCCATAAAAACAGAGCCTACCCACAACACAGAGGGCTCATTTCAGAAGCAGCAGCCCCATTTCCAGGGCTGAAATGAATTCAGAAAATTCACCTGGCCATCAAGAGAGAAGAGAAATGTCTTTTCTGTGATAAATCATTAATCCTTCCTTCCTCTGAATCTCTTTTCTCCCTAGAAATATGTAGAATTAATGGTATGGATATAGGCAATTCCCCAGAAATAATAACAGGGCTAACTAGATTGAGTGGGCCAAAGGGCAGGACTATGGGCTGGGAGAAGCCAGTAGATTTCCTGAAAAACTGCTCCTATTGGGTGAGGTACAGCTCCTGAATAAATAGCTTGCCTGTTGGGTTGGGGAGGAGCCATGAGAGAACTGGAAATGCAGAATGGAGAAAACGGGAAAGGAAGTGGCAGGGAAGCTCTTCAGGGGCTAGGGTGCATCTTAGAGATTCGCCACTCAGAGTCATCTGAGCATTTGTAGGGGTGTCACAGACAGTGTCCACACAGGCATGATGCTTATAGTCTGGTGGTGACCTGATACAGCTGGTGAACAAATCAGAGAATAAGTGGCTAAGGAAATTTCTTCCTGTACTACATGCATCATGGAAATAAAATGGAATACACAACACACTGACATGAATTGTAATGAAGGACTGGAGCATGTGTGTGTGTGTGTGTGCGTGTGCGTGTGCGTGTGCATGTGTGTGTGTGTGTGTGTGTGTGTGTGCGTGCTGGGTGGTAAACCAGATAACTATGAAAGTTTTTGGCATGACCGTTGGTACTGAATATCTGTCAGAATGTTCTAGACAGAGAAAACAGCAATTCCAAAGGCCTCCAAGGCAGAATATACTTGGTAGGTTCAAGTAACAGAAAGATATGCATCATGGAAAAAGAAAAGAGGAGCAAGCGGATGTGCACTGACATGAAGGAGGCAAATTTTAGGGATCCCTCCACAGTGCCAGAGAGGCTTCTTTGCTTGTTGCCTGGGTTGGTCTTTTTTTCCTTCAGTCCCAGGGATTGAGCACAGGGACACATACATGCTAGGCAAGCGCTCTACCATTAAGCTACACTCACAGCACTCAGCACAGGCCTTTCTTGACCATCTTATCCACAGGCACCTTTAGTGCCAGGGACAGATCTTCTGGGATATCACAGCCACAGGAATGAAACCTAGTAGCAGCACTGTGCTCACATTGCTCACTGTCTTCCTGGCAGTTTTGATTGGTTTTGTTTTGTCTTGTGCTGGGCTTATTTACACACAATCACCAATTTCCAGTGGACAGTTGTATAGAGGTGTTAGGGTAATTCTGTGCCTTGACTATGTGACGTGAATCTAGACAAACAGCAATAGATGGGTCAGGGAGGTCAGTGGGCCTGTGCCACCCAGCAAGCACACCTCTGGATTCCAGTACCAGAACCAGGGTAAGACAAGTATGCAGAATATGTGGTCTAATTTGCTTGGAAACTAGTTCATGGCAAATACAAAAACTAACCTACAATGAAACCCACATTTTAAAGCAATATCGGTTTCTTTACTTTTGTACTATACTTTGGTTTCCTAAGATGCAACCACTGAAGGAAGTTGGGTTCAGGATACAAGCAGCTTCTTTAAACTCTTTTTGCAACTATGACTCTGTATTTACAGACTGAGCAACAATAATCTAAAATCAAAGCTACCCCTAAATCCAAAATTCTTTAGCTATCAACATGAGACCACAAATGAAGATTTTGTTTCATGCACAAATTTATGAAAAATACGATCTAATTTCCTTCAGCCTGTGTATATAAAATGTAGGTGAAACATAAATCAATTTCATGTTTAGACTTGAATTCTATCCCCATGATATCTCATTATACAAATATCCCAAAATCCACAAAGAGAAATCTGAAATCCACAAACACTTCTAGTCCTAGGCACTGTGCATAGAAGATACTGAATCTGTATTTCAAAGTAAAAAGTTTAAAGTGCTCTTAAAAATAAAATTTTAAAAACACAGAAGGAAAGAGGAACATTAAAAATTATATTACAGGCCAGCCACTGGATACAAAAATTAGGAAGCAATAGCTGGAAGAGAAATGGGACACATGTCTGAGGTATTTACCTAGCACACTGCTCCTTTTCATTGCTGGCCAGTCTTCTATGATGCAGGTGAACCTCAGTGTTTCCATTCACTAGTTGGGTGACAGTTGGCTTATTTTCATTCTGGGGTGACTGTAAATAAATCTTTTATGCAAGTTGTGTAAGCTTATGTTTTCATTTCTCTTGGGTAAGCAGTATAATGCTGGTGGCATTTTGCATTTTCATTAGCAAAAGGGAGACTTTTTTTTTTCTAATAGTGAATGAGAATCCCACTTGTTTCTTATCCTCACCTACACTTAATATTGTCAGAATTTTTTTAAAGCCACAAAACCAGGAATGTAGGAATATCTCAGGGTGGTTTTAATATAGCATTTTTCTAATGACTTATGATGTTAAATATCTTTTCATGTGTTTGTTTTCCAACTATGTATCTTATTTAAGCAAAATCTTGTTTGTCTTAATATTTTGCCTTTAAAAAATAGATCATATTCTTTGTTGAGTTTTAAGAGTTAGCTATATATTCTGAAAATGCACCTTTGTGAGATATATCATTTGTCAATAATTTTTTCTCATGTGTGGTAAGTTTAGGGCCTATCTTAGGGAATAGGAAATTGAGGCACAGCAAAGATAAGCAACCTCTCCAAGAGTACACAGTCTCCAAGATCCAGTGATTTCTACTCTCAGCCTGTGCTGCCCTGTGGACAAAAAAAAACCTGCCAAGTAAATACAAAGATTGAATATGGGCCTAACTGGGTCTCAGAGCTGTGCTACTCCTAGGAGATATTTCCTCTCAGGAAGCAGCCAAGTGGCCCCCCAGACTAGCTCCTGGGGTCACACCAGTGGGATCACTAGGATCCCTGATGTCCTGATGCACAGAAGTCTACTAGAAAGCATTTACCTGAAAGTAGAGAACATGCCTCAGCCACTTTTTAAGCTCCATAAAAATGATACTCATTAATTAAATAGTTTACCCACATGAAAACCACTTCTGAAAATAAAAGGGAGACTCTTTTCTAAGAATAGCCTGGGTTTATATTAGCCTCCTCTGCTTAATTTTTCTGGGGCTTTATTTCTCAGCCTGATTAGTTATTTCTTCAAGTATTGAGGAAATCAGTTTGCCACACATTTCCACAGGGACTGTAGAAGATGAGGGACCCTTGTGCCACTTGAAATCCCACAGGTATGACTGGCAGGCACTGGTTGCTGCATAGATTCTTTGGTGCCTTTGAGATCTGGTATTTGGCTCTGTCGACCTGGGATCTCTGTGAGTAACTGAGAGCTGGAGCCACAGAATGGTCCCCATCCTGTAGATGGGCAAGAGCAAGCCAAAGTCTCCTAGCAAATAACTGTGGAGAGAAGCATAGTAGGTTCCCAGCCAATCATGCAAGCCTTCCCTCAGCACGCCTTCTCTTCTCCTCTTGCCTCCAAGCCTTAGTTATCATGACACATGATGACATTCCTACAGATAACTCAGTGGAAAGAGTCTGCTTCTCACCAATAAATCTTTCTTTATATCTTGTGAACAAGGCAAGAGGAGCAATTGAGAAGTACAGATATGAGCATGGTACAATTCTCAAGGAGGAAATAATATATGATGGTATGATTGGAGATAAAGTGACAGGAAGTGTGTGTGTGTGTGTGTGTGTGTGTGTGTGTGTGTGTGTGTGCTCAAAACCAATGAGACATAAGTTGGACAGTTTCACATGTGAACATGGTATATTGTATCTTCCTGTAATTTTAGATTTTAGTGCCTCTTCTTCAAACAATTCTGGACAAACACAGTCTATTAGAGCAGATGTCTTTTTCCATGAAGATGCAGCCTAGGTAGGGCTGGTCATGCCCCCTACTACTCTTCAAACTGTTTGACTACTTTATGTTTCTTCCATTCTGACAAAGCATTCATTTCATCATTCATTCACCAAATGTTTGGTGAATGCCTATCAAATATGAGATAGTGTTTTCACAAGGGTGTTACAGAGTTAAATAAAACACAGCTAGTGCATCCTTCATGATGCTTGAAATTCATCATGTGAGCACACAACAGATAATACAATGAATTAAGCATGACCACAGAAGAGATTATATTTTGAAGGTATAGCATGGGAAACAGACTGGTATATGACACATACGACATGGGTTTGAGGAATGATTAGGAGTGTGTTCAGGGAACCATGGAGAAATGGAACCTTCCAGCCAGAATGAACACCATTGCCAAGTCAAGGAAATTTTGAAATATAGTGTTTTCCAAGAAGCTATGAGGAGTTTGGTTTTGAAATATGAATTGAGGTGGGAGATTGGTGAAGGCTAAAGAGTTGGACAAGAATTGTACTGGATCCCATGTGACAAGCTAAAACAACTCCTTGGACTTCACTCTGTGAACAGCAGAGATTCATAGATTTGACTTAAGGGAAGCAATGAAGGACTTGAATGTCAAATAGATCGTTCAGGTAGCAATAGAGGGAACAAGCAATAGTTGAGTAATCCAAAGCTAAGGTACTTATTTAACTTAATCATCACAGCAGTGCTAAAAATAATGGGTTATTTTTAGGTCCGTTTTTCAGATGAGAAACTGGGAGGTTTGTCATTTACTTGAGATCACCCAGTTGGTAAGAAATAAAGCTGAAATTATAATGGTTACATCAGAGGCAAGGACTTGATTTAGGATGTAGGAATGGAAAAAATGGTATAGGTTAAAGGGATAGTTGGAGGCTAAACAGATTTGATGACATCAGAAATGAAGGGAGGCCTAGAGCGATAAAACAGTTCAAGAGAACTCCCATGGTTCTTGGTCATCAGAAATTAGTTGTATGATGATGGTGTGTACTGAAACAACTCTCTCTTCACCATTCACTATGAGCCTTATTACCCACACTGTAACAAGTGTTTCCCACCTGTGCTTTGAGTTCTATTCCCTTCAAATATACAAGTGATTTTTGATGGACATCTTGTAATATTCTAGTTTTTCCTGTTGTTTAGTGGTTTTGCCTCCACCTTCAATCACATTCAGTGCTGGTACTACAGGCATGTACCACCATGCCCAGACTCTGTGCCTGGCTAAGCCTGCCCTGGGCTCAACCCACCTAGGGGTGGGGCCAGAGATCAAACCACAGTCCCTGCTTGCATAACTTGTCCGCTGAGCTATCTCACCAGCCCTGAACTACTTTCTTTAAAAAAGATAACCTACAACAAACTCTCCACCAAGTCTTTGTTCAGTTCTCATCTTCTTTGACCTCTGCATGATGGTTAATTGCATCCATCTTTATATAGCTGTGAGGTTGACTTTAACTTGGCTTCTTCAAGCAGGGTAGGCTTGTGATTATCAGATCTAACATGGGTTCTTCGACCATTTCAAGGAAGTGAATGTGTATGCCAAATAGCCACTTCAGCCTCTAGACAGACTTCATTCACAGCTTTCCTTAAAAAACTAATGTATATTTCATCATGAAAGAGAGACATTATTGGGTATATTTATTTTGATTTTCCCCTGGTCAATATATTTCATTTATCTAAATATATTTATCATCTTTTGTGATAGCAGCAGTATAAGGTTGTGATGACCTTAGTTTTTGATTGATGATTGAGTAACCCTAGTGCATCAGTTAAGATACAGTAGAGTAGAATAGAACAAAGTTCATGCTTTCAGGGACTTCATACACACAATATTTTATCTTTCACTCATTGAGATACTACTATGGTCCCAGAAGCTCTCTAGGGATGGCCCAACCCAAAAAGAAACTTAGGGATGCAGGCTCTGGTGTTCTCTCGTGTCTCTGTACTCTCCAACAGGGTTTATTCATTGCTGCTGTGGGGAAAAGAGAGCCCTAGATGGCCGTATGAGAGTGCTTTCTGCCTCTTTTTGTAAATTGAATGAGGGCCTTTTCTCTAAGCTGTATCCTGCCCTTTCATTTTTTTTTTTTTTTTAATTTGAGACAGAATCTCACTAAGTCACTCAGACTGGGCTCAAACTTGCCATTCTCCTACATCAGCCTCCTAGACTAGGAGGATTAAAGGCTTGCACCGCAGACTTCCCTGACTCTTCCATACTTTGACACAGAACGTATTGATATAACTTCCACCCATCCTATCAGCCAGAACTATCTATAGTAAAGGCAAGAGGGGAAATTCTGTTCCTGTGTACCTAGAAAGGAAAAAAGAACCCGATACAAAATTCAAAGAGTTTCTCCTTAATTCTGTAGTGGCTGGACAAGTACTCATTTAGCGTTACATTGGTCATGGATGATTGAGCGGCGGTTCTACTCAGAGCCAGGAGAAACATTAGCGCATATGTTACCGTGCCTCAAACGTGACGATTTGGTGACTCGCTAGTTCAGCACCAGGATGTGGGGGGACAGCTCCCTGCACTGTAAATGATCTGCCTGGATAGCGAGTTGCTTAGATGTGCTGGTTTCCAGAGTTTCCACAGAGGTATAGAAACATGCAGTGTCAAATAATGCAATTAAGCCTCATCTTGTTACCATTCCTCTGTCTCACACAAACTCAAGCAACTTCTTTAATGAGCAGGGACGGAACCATTAAGTGCCGTCCTCTCTCAGTGTTTAGTTTACAGGTCTGTCTGAAATGTAAGCGACCACCTCTCCCCTGTGTTCTTCAGTCTGCACTGCCTCTCACCTTAATGAAATGGCCGAGTAATTTTGGAATCCCAGGGAGAAAGTCTGGCTCTAGCCCCCCAGGGGATATATTGAATAACTTGTTTCTCGCTGACCTCAATCAGTCTATAATTTCTAGACATTTTCAGCTATCATCTGTGAATCTGTCCCTCTCTCCAGGTTCTTATTTGGAAACCATCTCCGTAGTACATATAACTTAAGGGCCCACAGACACCGCAATTACTCATGAAAAACATTCACATGTGGCAGCTCCCTCTGCATGTGGTATGGAAATTAATAAGCATTTATTTTATGACAAGATAAAAAATATAACTGTAGGTAGGGCAGTTCCTTGTTTCTCTGTATATCTGTATCTCTTTATATATAGTGCTTTCCATCCAAATAAGCTTTCAGAAGATAAGTTGGGTGCTTAGGAACCTGGGAGTGAATCAAATAGATTCTGAGCATGCCAGTGTTCTCGATTATTGCTGTGCACCTCTCAAGCACGTTTCTTTGTGATTTCCCATTAAAAGTAGGGGCCTCGGAGCTGGCTTCCCATAATGTGCACAGTGTAGCTCCTGCTACCCTCTGCAGGCCTCCCTATTTGCTTCATTCCCTTCTCTTCTCTCTGGCGATAGAAATATCAGACATCCCAGTAGTGTGTGCCTGTTCATCCCAACCTGACATCCTCTTGGGGAAAAGGACAACAAAATGTGACCGCTCTCTCAGAAAAAAGTACACATAAAATAAAACCACCAAAGAGACATGTTTTGGGGGAGAGGAATGGTTGGAGGGGAAAAAGTGCCCTTTCTTGATAGAAAAAAATGTGTGTCCAAGTTTTCCCACTGGGCCAGCTGTTTGTTATTCTCCAGCAGGACGGCATCTGCACTTCAGGTCCTGCTGGCTTTCCCACGTTCACCCAACCCATCCTCACAGTGCTACCCAGAGCCCACAAGATGCAGGGTGAATGAGTGAACTGTTGTGCTGTGGATCACAAGCGGAATCTTCCCTTTCAGATGTGTAACTTGCTTACCAGTCAGAACATTTGGATATATTTCAGATATTAAGAATATACATTAATAGAATAATACTACTTGAGATTTATATAGCCCTTGCCTTAGAGGTACTCCAAGTGCTTTACAAACTCTGACCCACAGCCTCTACAAGAATAGTCCCTTTTTGCTATATGTAGGACCAACCAAGACATCAACAAAGGAGACACAGATATTTGATCCTCAGATCATCACAAGATATGCCAAAACTATATCTCATTGGAAGGAGAATCTGTCAAGTGACTTTGAAAAGAAGAGTTCCTTGGAGCTCAGAAGCCTGCCTCTTCCTGCAGGAACCAGATGCCTGGAATGCCGAGTGAGAGTGGCTTACTGTGCAGACACCCACACTCCATATAAGAGAACTTTAACCATTTCTATGGTAGCCTATAAGTTTGGTCCCCTGAGCCCTTTAGTAATGGTGTTCTGCAGAACTCTCATTTTCACACATGACTTGATTCTAGTAATTTTTCCTAAGTAGTTCATGATCAGAATAGTGATTCAAACATAGTTTTAGACTCATGATGAAGTTGGAAAAGGAAAAATTGTAGGGCCTAGAAGTAGACTGGGAGCAATTGTTGTGGTGGAGATAGAGAATAGTGAGGCCAAGGGGCACCATCATGGAAGCCCTGGTGTTGTGTGATTTCTCCTCTGATAATGTGCATAGGAGGAAGAACAAGCACAAAGTGGCTTCACCTGCACAAAGCATCCTAACTGTATTTATTTGTATAATAAATTCCTTTCCCAGTGGAGCAAGAGTCATGACAGGTTAGGGAGTTCCATGCCAGCCATGCCGTAGCTCAACGCCCCACAAACTATGGAGTGGCATGAGAGGTTGGCAAGTTCATAAATTATCCTCCCTGCCAATTGCACTATGATCACTAATGGTACTTGCTTACCGGACAAAGCTCCAGTATTTATCTGGCTTTAATTGTATTAGAAATCAGTGATATCCAATTAACCAACTAATCAAGCAAGCCAATCAATACTGATCCTGGCAGGATTCTCCAGTGCCTGGCTTCTTCTTCTTCTTCTAGGTGGTAGTCTGTACGTTAGAGTCAGTTAGTATTAACTGTTGAAGACCTGAGTCTTGCTGCTATTAAGTAGACAGGGAAAATGAAGCCAGACTTAACCTTCAAGCATGGGAAGAAACCATGGTGTCTTTCCTTTGTCTAATTATGGCAAGGAGTTGCAACAGTCTGCTTTAGAGTTTATGTATTATTTGCTTTACAACATGTATTTCTTTTCCACATACAGTTGTCCTTGATATCCCTGGGCAACTGGTTTAGAATTTCTGGACAATATCAAAGTCTTAAGATGTTCAAACCCCTAATATACAATAGTGTTATATCTGCGCATGACTAAAACACACCATGTTGTATATATTAAATAATCTCTAGATTAATTATAATGCATAATGCAATGTAAATGTGATGTAAATACTTGGGAGACTGTACTGTTTAGGCAATAATGCCAAAGTGCAAAAGTCTACTTCTCCAGTGGAAAAGAAAATTTAAAAAAATATTCTGGATCCAAAGTTGGTTGACCCATGAATGTGGATGTGGAACCCACAGATACAGAAAACTAACCATATACAAAACAGCCACTTTCCCTATTCCTAAAAGTCTGGAGCACTGATCCCTACAGAAAGTCAATAGGAAAGGTCTAAATTTTGAGCAGACTAGGTCATGAGATGATGGCACGTTTTTCCTTAGGACAGTCAGGTTGTTTCATGTCCACCACTGGATTCCCAACTTGATTGGCTTGAGAACCAACTACAGGACAAATACAGCACACTTCTGATGTCCACAGGAGAAGCCTTACAAAAGCAAAGAGCTAATGCCCAGAGCCCAAAGGCATCACTTTCCTCTCTGCCAACCACTCCCTAGCCTTCAATAATCAACACACAGTCTCAAAGTCTTGTCCTTAGTAAATGGGGTGAAAATATGCACCAGGCTTACAAAGCCCTCACCCAAGAGTAACTCTGGCCTGACTTATATATCTCCCAGCCATTCCCCTACACTTGTCCAGAATACTTCTTGGAAGAGGCTTTCTAGGTTGATTTCCCTGTCACTAGGCAATTTTGTTGTGTTGGATAGCCTTCTCATTTTGGGAAAATATATAATATCCTCAACTTAAAGAAGAAAGGTTTATTTGGCTCATGGTCTCAGAAAGTTCAGTCCATAGTCTGCTGGCTCTGAGGGAGAAACATCAGTGTAAAGGGACATGATAGGGCAAAACTAGTCTTCCCCTCAACCACCCCGAGATAATTTCATGAAACTCATTAATTTCCACTCTTCACACACCTGAAGCTGGAACCTCTATAGCCAATAGCCTTCTAGATGAGAATGGTTTTGGAAAAATAAGAGATAGTTTGGCTTATGCGTAAGTTTCATTCCTGTGCAGCCCTTGGGGTTGTTCCAAACGAGAAAAAAGCCTACTAGATAACCATAGACTGCACCTTTCTGGAACCTGCCCCAATGTATCAAGTTTCCCAAGATATCCTGGGAAGCAAAGTAAAGTCATGAGGTGGATGTTTCCGCAGAAAAGTAGCATGGTAGTGGTGAAAAGGAACCACCTGAGTCTTCAAGTACTTCAGCTTCTTTGGAAAGAAACTTCCACTGCTTCTGGTGCACTAAGAATCAGAATCCTTTTCCTAGAGTGGAGGCATCTGAACCCAAGTGATTATATGGGAAATTAAGATGTTTCACGTGGAGGTGTATTAAAAGAAAAAAATGTTAAGATTACTATGATTTCTAAACATTTGATGAGTTTGGGCTCGTTAAGAGTTTTCCAGTCTTGTTAATTTAATAAGAGCAAATGGGGCTTCCATGTTAGACAACAATCAGTAATTAGAAGGGGGCAAAAAGAATAAAAAGAAAAATAGTCATTACTTAGCACAATGATTAATCAAAAGACACCAAGAACATTCAGCTTCACAGGAATGTTTTCAAAGATTGATGATTTGAGATATACACAGTGCTTGACATTGGCTAAGAGGCTGGAAAATAGTTGTGATTGTTGACTATGAGGAAATTTAAATTTTAAACACGTGTTATCCATAAATTTTCCTTTTTTGTTTGGAGGAAGACTTAGTCCAGTGAGCAAAGGAGAAGTGATCCTTTGCCATGGCATTACAAGTCTGTTAAACCCCATTTGATACAAGTTTTCTTACCTCTGGATTATTCAGAACATCCTCTTTTCTGGTTATTATTCCTTATGTTGACTTTGTCCCTTTCCATGCTGCAATGAGGAGACTTTTGTGTGTCCCTATTTACCCTGCTCTTTGCCATGAAGGGTGAAATCAGATGCTCTGTCCTGTTCTGACCACTGGCCTATGGTTCACTTCCCAGCAGGGGAGTGCCCATGTGTGGGCGAAACCTCACGGCACACAGCACTTTGTGCTCTTCTGTCTCTGCTCCTCTGTTGACAAGCACCAGGCCTCTGTGCCCTTGTCACTTCTGTAGGCCATGCAGCTTGCGTGTCCAGCTCCATGACCACCGAAGGAGGACCTTGCTGGTCCCATCTGCCCTATTCCATACTCAATACTCAGGACTGAAGACACGCTTCTCCCAACACCTGATCCTACTTATATAACATATTGTGACCCAGTACTTATTTCCTTAATTCATGATGCCACTTGACTATTCAAGAATGAAAAATGTCCCCAGAAGCTTCTTGGTCTCTTCACTTTGAAGTTGCTCTGTGGCCTGACCTGACTAAGATAGCACAGTACATCCCACGACAGCTTGATAATAGATAAATGGAATATTTAAAATACAGCAGCCACTCACTTGTAGTGGTTATGTTCTACACAACCCCACGATAAGTGAAAATCAGCAATGTTATGTTTTAGTATATATATATATATATATATATATATATATATATATATATATATATATATATATATATATATATATGGCTTTATAAACCCTTTCCACACTCATATAAACCTTTCCCACACTTTTAAAAACACTTCTAATGTTCTGAATCATTTTCTAAACTCATAAACCTACAGAATTTTGACAACATACATATACTGTATAGTACTGCAAAATTCCACAATATAGAGAAAAATATGACATAAATAATTTAGGATAGTACTTTTTGACACCCTGCAAAACAGTGAGTCCACCCAAGCTGGACTGTGAAACAGCGAGGGACTACTATATATAATCAACTTATCTGTCGATACTGATCCAGTTGCTTTGCAATGGTTCTGAACCCAGAACATCAGGTCAGGATGAATCAGGCAGGACCTAGATGACCCAAAGCACAATTCAGAATAAATACCCAGAGCTTTCCAAAACAGTCCAGCTTAGTAACTGGTGTGGTCAACGCTCAAACCCAAGACTCCCTAAGACTCTTCATGCACTGAATCGATTCCTCCTGCTGGCCATGGTGTGCTGTCTTTATTATTTGCATAGTAAACAACATAAACTAGTATTCATTTATAGAGATTTAATGGCTCTATTCGCTTCAAAAAGGGACAAGTGAGTGTGTTATGTAACTAAATGGTACCCACAGAGCAAGGAACATTGAGTTGGGGGCATGCAAAACCCACAGGAGTCCATGACTTAGTTGGCCTTAGAGATGCAGTATCCTCATATATCGAAGGAGTAGTAGAGGACCTGCAGAAGCAAATACCATCTACTTGAAATCTAATGATATATTTTATTTATTTATTTATTTATTTATTTATTACTGTGTCTCGCTACACATCACAGACTCTTTTTTGCGGGGGAGGGGGGTCAGCTCAGCCTGCCCTGGGGGGAGGGGTTGGCACGGCATGTGGTGCTGGGGATAACCAACCCCAATGTGGGGTATATATTGCTCTTTTGCAGAAAAAATAAATAAGGTCTAAATCGGGAAAATTCAAAGGCAAAGCTGGGTTGGGACTGAATTATTTGCTACTGCTGCCCAAGTCTTATACTGAACAGCCCGCCACAATCTCTGATCTCTGCAGGTTGAATGGCCCTAAAGATAGAAACGATTTTAATAGTTGCTGCTGAGATAGTAGAGATCGAACTCTAGGGGAGAGCACTCTGGGGGGCCATGGATTTTTCGGTAATAATTGCCACAAGCACCAGAACCTTTTAGTTTAACTACACCAATTTTTTTTTAGCTTTAGGATCTATCTCCGGGCTCAGTTTCTTTTTCTTCTTTCTTTTTGTTCTTTTTTTTTTCTAATGTTCTTCCCCAGTTTTGTTTCTCACTCGGTGTAGCAGGATATCTGAAATTATTAAGAGCAGATTTGTCTTCTGATCCCTTAATGTAAGTTAGTGAAAGAAGTGAACCAAGAAGTGAATAGTGACTGTCACTTATGCTCCGTGAAGGAGTGACACAGGGGAACTCTAAATTTTCTTTGCTAATAGGACAGGGGTGGCAAATGAAATGATAGCACGGAACTCATTTGAACTTGCTATGTCCCAAGTGCTTTTCACACAATGTCTCAGTGAACCTCCCAAGTACCTGTCACAGTTGGCACCATGACCTTGCAAAGGGGATGAGAAGATGTCAATGACTTCTCCAAAGTCACAGAGGTGATACGTGGCCAGTGTAGGACTCTTAATTTTGATCCAATACCTCTATAATGATTCCATGAACCATCTCAAGCCTCCTTTGGAGTGCTGTTATCATTTGTGCCTCTTGCAAAAACTGATAGATGTGAAAGGCCAGTTTGACAGGTTCTGTGTGTTTTCTCCTAGAAGAGATGCAAATGAGGGCTGAGCCAGAGTCCTATGGGGATGTTCTCCTAACAACCAAAGTGGGCATTACCCCTATCTGAAAGCAAAGGAGCTGAAGTTTAGCATGCTGCGGAACTCACTGCCAGGCACACAACCTGCAGCTTGCCCCTCCCTCTTTGTTGCTGCTGGCTTGTGTGGCTGCTGGCATGGCTACTTGAACTTGCTATAGATGCCCAAATCCTAGTAAAATGAGCCAGAGTGGTATTGAATACAGGTAACTAGGACACACGTGGCTTGGTCAAACCTATAGTGCCCTTACAAAACCATTTATGGTCCTTGGCCCACTGATCAAGGTCAGCCACACCAACTTCTCTTTCATGCAAGCTTCCTTACTTGGACATCACTGCCAAGTAGATTATGGAGGGAGAGTCAGAATAGCTCAGCTGTCAGAGAGAAGCCCAGCCTCCCCGCTCCATCTGGACATGGCATTTTTATCCGTGGTCCTGCACAGGCAGCATGAATATTTGTCAGTCTCAAGGAGCCAGACATGGCCTAGAGTACCCTGGACTTGTAGTGAGCTGCTTCCCAGAAGGAAAGTTAGGCTTCGACCTCTCTGAGAAAGGATTTGATTCTGTAGGACCACTCACTGTTTCTGTTGTTGCTGTTATTTTTGTTGTTGTTTGTACAACAAACAACAATCAAATTCAGGATCTTGCACTTGCCAAACAGGCACTTATGCCACTGAGCTATACCTCTGGCCCCCATTCACGTGTTTATTGCTTCCTTCTCACATCTCCAGCCAAGCTCCAGGTACAGCATCATGCAGAACTGTGTGAACCTGAACTCCTGACCTTAGCTGTGGAGTAGCAGGTGACAAATGGCCTCCAGAGCCCACAACTCCTGCTGCTTGGACCTGGTCGCCCAGCACCTCCACCCACTCTTGAGGTACATCTCTGTGCATGAGCCAGCAGAGGACCTTCCTGACCCCCAAATGGCCATCTGAAGCAGATGGCACTACTCACACGAGGAATAACCCTACCAACAATACTAACCAATCAGTTAATTAATTTAAGAGACTGGTTGCCAGGGGAACCTAGCGGGCACATAGCACTGTGCTGTCTCCTGCTAAGCAGGCTGAGAGAGGCAGGCTTTTCCCATTTGTCCCACTGCCTTTTACACACACTTAGTCATGGCACTATCCAAAACAACAGTCCCTACAGCCATCACTCCATATCCTCCGCTGCTGGAATAGGATTGAAGGCCTATCAGGATCACCTGTCAAGGAACCCACTGGAAACTAAGTTACAACCAGTCACAGCATGTTTCAAAGCATCTAAGCTCCCATCTATCAGCCCAGACATCATTAATAATCCACAGCCTAATGACAGAGATGAGTATTGGAGCAGAGAGTGGGGAGGGGACAGTCCCAAAGCAGTGAGGCAGAGAAAAGAATGAATTATTAGTCCAGAGCCAGGTGCAACCTTCTCCCCACAACCAAGCCAAGCCCACAATGATTTATTGATACAGTGAGTGGATTTTTATAATTAAAATTGATTTTTGGTTTTAGCCTGGTCTGGAAGGTCTAGGTCAAGTTCAAGAGGGGAAAGGGAGGCCACGCAAAAGAAGGGAAGGAAATGTACTCTCAGTTCTCCATATATCATAGGTTGTTAGAGCCAGAAACCTCTCCTGTACAGGTGAGCAAAGAGCAGCCCTGCAAGGCTGATCTGGTTGGCCCGGCTCAGATGAGAGGGAAGGCAGAGCTGGGACCAGACATGGGTCCTCCAAGATACTCTCCAGGGGTTCTGCATGCCGGTGATCACAGAGTCACACAGTACAGTGGTGTGAAGGTTGTTCACTGCACAAGAAGACTCCCCTGAGGGCGAGGGGTTGACTTCCAGATGTGCCCTACTTTCTAGGGTAGGGTAGGGCTGCTGCTACCCATAAACTAAGTCCAGGAGCTGCCTCTGGTCAGTTGCCTTGGCTAACTACCTGCTGCTAGGTCCTCGGGCTCTGTGGCCATTCGACTTCACCTTGTGCTCCAGTTCCTAGAGGCCACGTTGATACTGACAGAGGATGGTCTGCGGTGGGCTTTGC
Source organism: Ctenomys sociabilis (assembly GCA_004027165.1). NCBI lineage: Eukaryota > Metazoa > Chordata > Mammalia > Rodentia > Ctenomyidae > Ctenomys > Ctenomys sociabilis. The sequence goes on along the minus strand of PVKA01009704.1, from coordinate 27,615 downwards.
TGCAGGCAGTGGAGGTGCACTAGGCTACAGTGTGTCTCCCCAGTGTGAGCTACCAGGCAGGGATCTGTGGCCCTGATTCATACACAACTTATAGACGATACAGGTATGATTTCATGTTCACAAATACTCCTCTTGGGAGATTAGGTTAATGCTGCATGCTTACCACATTGCCACGTATACACTATGGTCCTTGACCAATCCTTCCAAGAAAAGGAGGGAAGAAGAAGAAGGAGGTGGAGAAGGAGAATAAGTGAAAGAGAAAGAGGTAGAAAACAGGGTGAGACTCACATCCACTGCCAAAATTTACTTAGCAGCCTCCCAGCAGTACCAGTGGCAATGTTGCTCCTGCCTCTGCCCATGACCCCTGGGCCATGTCGTGTTTTACTGTGTAGAACAAGGAGGAAAAATAGATGTGGACATAGTCACTTGGATGCATTATTACTTGTTTTTCAAAGCCTATGTTTAACCAACTGTTTTAAGAAGAGTTTTAGATTCAATACAAATTTGAGCACAAAGGATTTTTATTGAGTCCTCTGCTCCCCAGCCTCCCTACCACTATCAATGTCCCCCAGCAGTACAGTATTATCAGTGAACCTACAGTCACATAGCATTATGACCAGGAGTCAGCAGTTTACCCTGGGGTTTATTCTCTTGGTGGTATACATCATATCAATTTGGGAAATGGTATGATAGGTTCCAGTCACTCGTTCAGAATAGTTCCACTGACACAGACATTCTATTCATCCCTCTCTTCTAGCCAACCCTACTACCATCTTGTTACTGCCTCCATAGTTTTGCTCTCTTTGCAGTGCCACATAATTGGAATTGAACACAATATAGTTCTTCAGATTAACTTCTTTCACTTTTAATATCCACTTAAGGTTCTTCCATGTCTCTACATAATTTTGTAGTTCATCTATTCATAGTGCTGAATAGTATTCCATAATTGGGCTGGATATTTATTGACTTACTCATCTAATGAAGGCATCTTGGTCACTTCCAAGATGTACTTGTCTTTGAGTAAAGCTTCCATATACCCCTGTGTGAAGGTCTAGTTTAGTTTCCATCTGCTTTGCTAGGCTACAACACATTGTAGGGAGAACAGCCAAGAAGTTCAAAGAGTCTAGGCTGGCTGGAAGGTCTTGAGAGTTCATGTCGCATCCCAGGATGTCCAGCTTGTGCTCTGGTTCCCAGAAGGTCTCCAAATATATGCCCTAGTAACCAAGAAATACACACAAATACCCAATCTGTACTTCCTGGGACTGTAAGTAGATTGCCGTGATATTCAAACAACGCATTAGAGAAACTATACAGATAAACAGTTTGTGCCTTATCCACTTATTTCATAAGTCATGTCTGAGTATAGTTAATTGAGTGCCCAGTTCTCTTTGCTTTTCTTCATTCTGGGGTAACCAGCAAACATATCACATAATGCCTAAAATGAATGGCTGTGTAATAAAAACTTGGATTAAGTGGCCTTAAGTTCCCATCCAAGATTTTTTGATTCTTGAACTAGATTTGTGTACGTAATTTATACTTTCTTAATTATTTTTCTTCCTATATATTCTTTTATGATCTGGGTGGATATGGTAGTTTACACAAGATCACAAAAATCTGTGTCGGCAGAGTCAGGCACATGAAGGTCACCAAGAGATTGGTCACAGGGAACAAGGAGAGGGATATGGATAAGGAGAAAAAAACCACCTGAAGGGCAAAGCCCATGGCCAGGTAGGGCACCTTGATCCTGAGGTTATCGGGAATAGAAGACTTTTACCCCATCCCCTAGATCACCTATTAAAAATAGCCTGACAAGCTAGCCTGTTCATGCCAAATGAGTGAGTAAAATTCTGCTTGGGTTTTTTTTTTTTTTTTTTTTTTTTTTTTTTTTTTTTTTTTTTTTTTTTTTTTTTTTTTTTTTTTTTTTTTTTTTTTTTTTTTTTTTTTTTTTTTTTTTTTTTTTCATTTCTGAGAAAAGGAAAATGAACAGGGCTGCTGAAGAATATCTACCTGTGGGTTGGTATGTCTAACACCTTTCACTCAATCCCTAAACTCCTGTCACTCACATAGCTGCTTCTTGGGTTGCAACATTTTCATACTTCCTCCCCTCCTTGAGGAACAATGGACAAAGAAGTCCATAGGGACTGAGCCTCTAGGCCTTGCTGATTCCAAGTGAAATGGACATGAGGCAGGGCAGCTTTGCCTATGGAACCCCTTTTCCAACCGCTCCCTCCACTGCAAAGAGTTGATATGATTAAGATGCATTCTGACCAAAGATGCCTTTGAACAAGTGCCTGGTTTCTCTGGGGTTGTCCTGAGTTCAGGAAGCTGAGATGCAGGGTGAGAGCAGATAACAGACACACTAGCTACACCTTCCCTCTCCTTCTAGCTATGGACAATGTCCTCACTGCAGCTGGCAAGGCAGCTCAAAGGACGTGGCCCCCGGGGAAACCAATCCACAGGAACCCCTTCCAATCTCACTTCCAGCATTCTGGGAGAAGTACAAAGCTCAGGTTATTCTGAAATGTTGAGCTCTGGCTGTTCTGTGTTCCCCAGACCCTACTCCGGGGTTCCAAGATATGCACTCACTAAAGCTCTTGGAAGCTGCTGACCTAAGAAACAGCCCAATCCCCAAAAATGTGTATCCTCTCATGCCAGAACAAACGTTCCATAATGTGCTGCATTTTGTGAAGTCAAATGCTCCATCTCCTTCCGGCTCCAGCAAGGGTGACATTGTTCCACACTAAGCAATTGTCCAAAATCCTGTGCAATCCTAGAAGACAGGAATTATTTGGAAGAGTGTGTCTTGTGTATGCAGACAGAGCTTGCTGGAGAAAGAGTGATTATAAGACAGATCTGCATGGGATGTCTGCAACCCAGTGTCCATGGTGTTTATAACCACTTCCCCCAACAACTGATTCAGTCAGCTGTTGCTCTAGTGAGGGAGATTTTCATCATGAAAATCCTGCTTGAGAAAGATTCAGGTGAAGAAGAGATGTTGCCTCAGGCCAGAAAGCAGGTAGGTATAGGTTATGGACAGGATGCCATTTGAAAGTCCTTGCCCTGCCTCTCACTGGCCATGTGACCTTGAACAAGTCATTTAACTTCTTTCAGCCTGTGTCCTCATCTATAAAACAGGGGCTCTGACCTGGGTACTTCACCAGGTGGCAGTGGGAGTCACACACAATCATGGCTCTGAAATTGCTTCATAAACTGTGAAGCAGGGTCCAGCCACCTAGTATTACTGGCCTGCCCAGCTTCACCCTGCCTGTGCACTGCAACAGCCTTCCTACTGCTGTCTGTGAGACTCTGGGACAAGTTCCCCTTCCCCTTGCTTCATGCTCCCTAAGGACAAATTAGCCCAGTCTCAGCCCATTGTCGGGGCCCTTGGTGTGGGAACAAGGAGCAGCATAGTGTTCAGCTCTTGGTAATTCTGTCTGTGCTGGAATGAGTTTGGCCTAAGCATGAGCATTTTTTGACAACTCTGCATTCAATCCTGATGCTCAACTAGACTCAAAGGTCATTAGTCTAGACCTTGATTCCCCATCTTTCCCTCTTCCCCAGTGCTTAGGAAGTTTCCCTAATTATCCCCTGGAATTTTGAGGACTCCTGAGGGTGAGGGTTCGCACAGTCTGGTACATGGTGATATGGTGAGCTTGCCACAGGGCCAGACAACCTACACCAGGACTTTGGTCCAAGTTAAGCCATGTCCATAGCAGCAACAGCAGCAGCAGCCCACACAGATTTAATACAAGAAAAAATCACCTGCAGACATGTCCACTCTAGGAGTGCTACCTGCCCAGTGGATGCTTCCTCACTGCTGCCTCAGCCCTGCCTCCTGCAGGTTTGTTTGTAAACTCAGCAAAAACCCTGCATTTAATCACATCTGGAGGCTGCTTTCTCGTGTCCCTGTCACAGCATGGGGGTGGGGCATCTGGACGTTGTGCCAATGCTTGACCCTAGTCTGCCAGAAATGTCGTGCCAAGCCATGTCCCCACATGCCGGCACACAGCATGACCTCTTATGCTTGACCAAGAGCCAGTCTGATTTTCTGTCCCAGACTCATAGCCAGCTTTTGATTATGCATGTTCACAGAGGTCAGGAGAGAACTGCACAAAGGAAGGCTGCAAGTGACCATGACCTTGCTTCATGTAAGAGTTAGAACTGCTCCTTGCCTTCATCCAGCTGGTTCTGGGGCTATCAGCAATCGAATGGGCCTTTGGGTTTCTCTTTCTGCCCTCTGCTATTCAAAAGCAGAGGAAAGGCCCTCAGAAAAGATAAAGAAAAGGAGAGGTTTGGGCTGGAAAGTTCTAGGTCTGTGTATACAGCTAGATCCCTGTTAATAGGGAGGAGGACTGTGGAACTGAGCCTCCGGGTGTCACTGAGTGGGCTCAGTGGCTGGGCTGGAAATGAGATCATCTGGTCCCAACATAGCTCTCCCAAGATTTACCCTTTGCTCAGCTCTCATTCATGAAGCCACAGAGGGCAGAAGTGTTCCGCCACCCCATGACGTGTCTGGACCCCTTTAAAGTTAGTAGTATAACTTTTTGGTTAGGGGAACATTACACCAGGTGAAGCAAACCAAAAAGTTGAGTGGGTCCTGGTCATCCTGGTTGTGATGACAGTGGCCAGTGGTTTGGTATGGAAGTGCCAGGTGGGGTGTTGCATCCTATATGGGTAATACCAATTCATCTGTATACCCCACTGGAAGGCAGAGAATAGTAAGTGTCCAGCGGTGCTATGCAGTGGCCTAGAGAGACTGCAAAACCCAGATGCTCATAATGCACAGCCTGACTCCTGGGGCACCACAGAATCCTGCTGGGCACTGACTCATAAAAGACAGCTGCTTCCCCTGGTGAGCTCTACACTCTAGATCCCTTTCCTGGCTTCTTCATCTATTTAACTTTGGCACTGAAGGCTATTTGTTAGGATAATGAAGGCTCAAGTGACCAGAGAAGAGTAACTGAGACTCCAGGCCTTCCCCTGGCCACTCCACACATGTCCTCTAAGAATAGGATCCTTGAACCAGCAAGGGATGCCTCCTTCCACCTCTGTCCCTGACCAGCAATTATTTCTGACCTCTGTGAGTCTGTCTTCTGAAGCTCTGACAACCAGTTCTCAGTTTAGAAGACGGGGTTGGTTCTGAGCTTTAGTCTGATACAGATCATATTGCTCAGCTGCATGGGATGTAACCTGGATGAGTTATGTCTCCCATACCTCTGCTGGCCCCAGAAGGGAGTTCATGAGGTAACCATCTGACCCCAGGACAGTCTGATGGGATTGCCCCTGGAAGAGGTGAGGAACCCAACACAGTCTCCTTTGCAGCCTAGAAAATGTGACAGCTAGCAGAGCATCTTTGGGCTCTCAGACTATCCTCCCTGTCCCATGTGGAGGCAGGCAAAGATGGACATCACTGAGAGCTTATAACAGAATTTAACTGGCCCCCCCCATATTTATTACTCCCATTAGGCACACAAGGAGCCCAAACTGACGAGGGAGGACAAAGTGATTAGCTGTTGACCCTCTTCATAGTTCTAAAAAGTGAAAAATCAAATGAATGTTTTTTTTAAAAAATGAAATCAAAGCTTTAATCCTAAAATAAAAGTTAAGTTGACTAGTTAAATAAATTGGTTTAAAAAGCAAAAGGTTAAAGCATCTTTTCAAAAATTATTTTAATTTTCCAAGTAGAAAATCATTTAAATTATATCCTGTCTAAGACTTCAACCTCTCCAGAATTCATCACTGTTAACAGTTTTACTATGTCTCCAGAGTTATTCTTCTCTGCACAAAAATGTCTATTGAATATAGAACTACGTCATTTTTTCCAAAGTGAAATGCAGCCTTATACTTTTATGAAATGTGCCTTTTAAACTCAAATATGGATCAAGGACATCTGTCCATGTCACAGATTCAGATGCACATTATTTCAGAGTATGAGTGTCCCATGATTTATTTGACCATCCCCTATGGATGGATATTTAGGTTATTTCCAAATGGCCATTAGCACATACAAAGCCTCAGTGAATACTCACAGCCCTGCACCTGTGCCCCAGTACTTGTCTTTCTACAGTGAAGAGCACAAAAGGCAGACCTCCTGGATCATTTTAGGTTGTAGTAATAACTGCCAATTTGTTCCTCAGAAAGCCTGTGTCCATCTACACCTAAGTCTTCCAGAATGTTGCTACTTTAACTTCTATCCTTTCATATTTGAAATATTAATAGGAAATGCCCTGAAAGCAGCCTGGCTTCATGATCAAGACACATTTTCCAAACGTTCTCAAATGGCCTGGAGCACACAGGCGTATGCAAATGCCATGCATGTCTGGGTACACGCCCCAAGGCACTGCTCATCATCAAGTGCTCCTTCTTGCTTTGAATAGCCAGACCATTACTGGGGATAGAGGGAAGCGGTGCCCTTGACAGAAAAAGTCAGAAGGAAGGAAGGAGGAGTGCCTGCCTTGCCTGCTCTATAGCTCCCACAAAGAGCCAGAGCCAGCAGCCAACGAGCTGGGCATATGCCTGGGACCAGCTTGGCTCAGCTGCCTGCTGGGCCTGGAGTTAGGTGTCGCCTACCCTGCCAGTCCCACCCCCTCCCTCCCTCTCTTGGCTACTGGAACAAAGGCCCCTGTTGAGCAGGCTGAGCTTGGGAAACTCAGGCCAGCAAGTCCCCAGTCATAGCTCAGATGGGTCATTGTCTTTGTCTGTGTCACTCTGTGAAAGATGATTGGAGCAAGAGCAACACTTTGATCCCCAGGACAAAAGGCCCTGCCTGCCTGTGGGGATTGGGGTAGGAATGACCTTCCCGTCCCCCACTTAGGTGTGAGCCCCAGGATCTGCCTTTTCCTTCAGCCCTGAACTTAACACTGGGTCAAGAATAAGCACCTTGGTCAGGAGTTGTAACTAGGGATTGGATGTCAAAACAATAATGTTGGTAGCTGTGTGGCCTTGGACAAATCCCTGCAGCCACAGAAAAGCAGGGGGTCTGAGCTAGCTTGTCTCCAACACCTCTTTCATTTCATTAACTCTGTAAATGCTGGAACCCTTTCCCACTGTAGGGTCTGTTTCACCTGCATGTTGGCAGAGCGGCTTTCTGGACAGGACACGCCTTCTTCTCCATCAAGTGCTAAGGGTGAGCAGATACAGGGAAAAGGCCCCCTGCCAAGGCCATAGCCCAGGAGGTGAGGTCCCCCTAGCCTGTTGTGTCTTCTGTGTTTCCCTCTGCAAGTGGAGCCCAGGCCTCATGCTCGCTAGGCAAACTCTCTAGCACTGAGCTCCACCCTTAACCCTGGAGTCTGTGGTGTGATGAGAGTATGGTAGTCCAGACAGGTGGAAACATTTTGACCTGTATACCATAGATGGGTTTGTGACAATAATCCAGAAGTGATAAATTTTATAATAGGGCCAATATTTCATATCAGTTATCTGTATGGAGCTCTTGGAATATGAGGAAGCTTAACAAGGACCAACTTCATTCATTCATTCACTCATTCACTCACTCACTCATTCACTCATCCACTCGCTCACTCACTCCATTCATTCATTCATACCCTCATGCATTGCACTTGCATGCAAGAAGATGCACTCTCTCGTGCCTGTAATTGCCCATGTAAGCTGGATACTAGGTCTGAGGAGAAGAGAACTGACTCCTCCGACAGAGATGTTAGAACCCTGGCAAACACTTGTTAGCAGCACTACACAAATGCATCCGTGTATTCCGTCACAATTAATCTGCAAGCAAAGTTCTTGGGTGCAGAGTCAGGGAGAAGAGGCTCAGTGAGGTGAAGTGGTCTAAGCCACACAATCCTGCAGGTGCAGGATTCAGATGCAAACCCATCTTTCTCTCAGATCTCTGCTTCTCACTGGTCATGAAAAGGTTTTACATGTTCCTCCTCGGCCATGTTTAAGAGTGAGAGATCTTCCTGGAGGAGGAGAGCAGTGATGGGTCCAACTCAGCTCGGTGGCAGGACTAGATTTTCTGAACTCTCTAGACTAAGCATGGGGTGCCAGGCGTGCCCACAGGCCAACGGTGGGCAGCAGCCCTCTCTTCTCTTCAGTTTCCTTGGCCACCACCCTGCTTCGTGACCTCAAGCAAGCTGCTCAGCCTCTCTGGGCCATGGCCTCTCCATCTGTGCAGCCGGGACAGGTTTTGCACTCTATCTCGGTGAGGGGGACGACTAATAACAGTCTCGTGTGCCGCTGTATCGCAGCCCACACCAGGAGGCGTGAGGATGGGGTGATTTCTCGAGGCTCTGCAGAAAACGTGCCGAGGACTCCTCGCCCAGCTTCCCAGCTACTGCCGTTTGCTAATGAGGAGCAGCATATGTTGCTGATTCCGGCGTCGGCGCTTGCTCCTTGGCTGTCCGAGTTCCCAGAGCAAACTGGCTTCCTATTAGGCATTTATACTTATTAATAGCAGCAAATTGCAGCCTCGACAACATCTGCTACTTTTCATTTGCAGGAAGCTTCCTGAGCCATTTGTATTTTGTGATCAACTCTCTAAAGCAGAGCAGGGCAGGGTACCCCCTATTTGCAAATCAACTGAGGCATAATGAGAGTGAACAATTTGTCCAAGGTCACAGACATATCCAAAAGTGACTGGAGCTTGGAAGTTCAGTCCTCCCATCCCCAGACTTCATCCTCTGAGAACATGGTCCTTGTTTTTTAGGAATGGAAGACCTTGACCCCAGGCCTCTTACCTACAGGCAAGTGGGGACAGTGGTGGCAGCCAAGGATACTGCCCTTGACCTTGTGCATCAGTTTTCCATCACATGCAGTCCTGCTGGATAAGTGTCTGGCCCATGAACATGCAGAAATGCAAAACCAAAGGCAAATTGTTCTTGAGAAAGTCTTATTATTGCCAAATAGATAAAATCATTTCCTGACACCGGGGCAGGCAGAGGATCTGGACAGCAGAGCCAAGAGCATCTGTGCTTCCAGAGAGATGCCTTCTCTTTCCCGAGTCCTTTCTTATACCTTGCTCTGGCCCCGGTCCCTCCTGAGGCCTGCCAATCAGATCCATAGTCGTAGAATTAAGGGAGCATGAGAAAGTCCACTGGCCATGCTGGACCGAGCTATAAAGAATCTCTGCATACACAGCTGTTCCATCCAACCTCAATGTCTGTGTGCCATTGGCGGGGATGTCGGGAGGAAGAAAGCCACATGCTGCAGTCTCATCTCCCTTCGTTTGACCTCTCCCCCTTGGACTCTCACAAGCCCCACATGCCCTGCTGTGATCCTCTGCCTAGCTCCTGAGTGTCAGTCAGCTACTGCCATAATGGAACTGTAGAAAACACCAGTGAAAAATTCAAAACCATGCAGTAGCCATTCGTTCTCATGATCATGGCCTTGCAGAGCAATTATATAAGAGCAGTCTGGGCCAAATTGAGCTGCGAAGTTCTGCCCCAAATTCAACCTCTGGGCTGTGAGTTCAACTGAGTCTTGCTCCTTGTGAGTGATTTGGGGCCCAGACTGAAGCGGAAGCAGTTACCTGAGGAAGCTCCCCTTGAGGCAATGACAGAAGCAAAGGAAGAGAAACACGGAAGCACATCTCAAGGAGTTACTGCCTTGTGCTTTCTCCTTCCCCCTTGCCCAAGTCAGGCTATCCTCATAGTCAAGAGGTGCAGAAATACGCCTTGCCTCCCTATTCTGCATGAGGCCTTGGCAGGGGTAAGTATACAGAAGGCTGTTTATTGAATTGCGACTTATAGAACCATGTGTAAAGCCTATGGCTAGCCTTGTGGCCTCTGAGTTCCTTCCTAGTTTGCTACTTTCAGAAAGAACTGCCACCTCTGAGCAAAGAGCATGTAAGTGGAGGATTCCAGGCACCTGGAGTGACTTGAAATAAACCCAGGTCTCTGAGCTGCTGCTCGACCAGGGCAGTGAAGAGCTCTGAACTCATCGTGCGGAGGGAGAGGCTTTATGACATCCTTGTATGGCCCCAAATCAGCAGAAATGAATCCTGGAAAGACAGAGGCCACCAAAGGAAGAAAAGCCCATGGAGAGGCTGTGAGCGCCTCCCCACAACCAGTGCTCTGTGATGTGTGTGCATTACTGAATTAGTATTCCTTAGAAGGAGACAAACTCTTCCCAAACCAACCCTCCCTTAGAAACAGAAGGTGGCAAGACTGCAGGAAGGACGGCACCAAGTGCATATCTGTGTAGCTTGACAGCTTCCCTACAGCATCTTGGAGTTGCTTAATGGGTCATCTTGCTTCTTTCTTCCTTTTCTTTTTTGACAATTTTGAAGGAAATTGGGTACTTAAGAAGCCTTTTGGACATTTAAATGAACTCCGACCATCAGGCTCAATGCAGCCACTACAGCATTAGCATCCAATTATAAAGTAGGGATGGAGCAATAACTCATATTTCGACCAGAATGTCAAATGCTTAAACAAATGAGAGACACACACAGAGCCTGTGCGTCACACCTAGAGAGCACTGCTGAATGCAATCAGCAGAGCAGCAGGCACTCTTCGGAAAGTTAGCAGCAACAGGCAGAGGGGACCCTTATTTCCAGAGGCGAGTGTCTCGTAGCAGCAGAGAAACCAGGCAGGGACCAGGCCTCCGGGGAACAATTCCTCCAGCTGCCATGACCACACCAAGGCCCCTGAGCCACCCAGGACAGGGGCCCAGATCATTAACTGCAGAAACTCATATAGGCCAAGGTCAGCAGTTGAAGTCCTGCATGGACTTTTTTTTCTCTGTCATCAGGTATCCATCGCCTCTTTATCCTAGGCCACTGTTTTGTAAATTTGTGGCCCTTGGTCATGGGCTGGATGGGTAAAAAAAGTATGGTGGTGGAGGTGATCCTATTTATAAAAGTAAAGGATGATCTTGTTTGCAGTAATTCAAATCCAGGCCAAACTGTGTTATTTAAGAACCTTGGGGCCGGGGAGATGGCTCAGTAGAATAAGTGCTTCGCTGGCAAGTGCAAGGGCCTGAGTTCAAGCCCAGGTTCCACCAAAGAAAGAAAGGTTACCTTGCATCTTAGTCACTTTCATCATGGGTGAGATACAATACTCAACCCCCACAGTTTAAAGGAGAAAAAAGATTATTTTGGCCTCATGGAGGCTCATGGCTACTGGGCTCCAAGGCAGGAAGGCGTGCTGCACAGGCTTGAGCAGAGAAAATCTGATCACATCATGGAAGTCAGGAAGCAGAAGGAGAAGCCAGGAGCCAGAAAGGCAGATAAACCCCTTCAAGTGCCACCCTGAGCAACGCACCTCTCCTGACCAGACCCTGCCTCCCCAGGTCAGGTCACCTCGGCAGTAAGCCATAACACCTGGGCAGCAGCATGAATGAAAATCAGCGTGACACTGAGAAAGGCAGTTGAAGGGGAGAAATACTGGGGGTGGAAAAGGGCCCAGGCACCACAGCGGGAATGAGAATGCCAAAGCAGAGGCGAAGAAGAGCAGGATTATTTTCTAATGCCAGGGGCTATTTTAAATCACATGAATTATGATGATAAGCCTCTCTTTTTTTGCCTTTTGGAGGGGGAACAAGGCAAAAAAAATCTTTTCAGAGCAAGGATATAGCATTATTTTTCCAAACTAGGAAGTAGACCTATAAAAGACATTCAACCCAAAACCAAGTAAAGCCATATTAATATGCTGAGTTGTAAAAGGCTCAAGCCAACAACTTCTGACATTTGAGATTAAACTGACACGCATAGTGGTGGTCATCTCCTCACTGAAGTATCTCAGAATATTTTGTCAACACGAATGCTTTAGCCCACCAACAAGACTGCTCCACGCCCACCCAGGAAGCTGAGCCAAGAGCAGGTATTTTCACATCTATTGGCCATGGTGAAGAGGAGCTTTCTTGTGAAAGCCCATGCAAAAGATTGTTTTTGAAACAAAGTTTCTAATTGTAGTAAAATTTTAATAACGTGAGACCACTTTGCCTCTTTCTAAGTGTTTTGTGGTTGTAAATTCATTCACCACTATCCATCTTCCGAACTTATTTTTATCTTCCCAAACTGAAATTCTGGACCTGTTAAATGATAACTCATTTCTTCCTCATTCCAAACACTGGCAATCATAATTCTACTTTCTTTTTATGAACCTAACTACTCCACAGACCCCCATAGCAGTGGAAACATGCATTTGTCCTTTTGTGTTTGTCCTGTTTGACTTAACTTTATGTTCTCAAGATTCATCCAGCATTTCTTTCCTTTTTAAAGCTGACTAATATTCCACATTGTACACATATGATATATTTTATTTATCTTTTGTACGTTGGCAGACATCTGAGGTTTTTCCACCTTTTGGCTACTGATTCTGCTGAGTGATTCTTCTATGAATGTGTGTACACAGATGTGCTTTGCAGACCTTACTTTATAGTAAGTTACATCTTTGAGTTACATCCAGAAGTGCAATTAACGGACCCTAGGATAATCTGTGTTTAACCTTTTAAAGAACAGCCATACTGCCTAAATCTCTGCACAAAGCCAAGACAGTGTGCCAAGATAGCTACATTCATGCCTCACCCTGCCCCAGCTCAGTGCAGGCACTGATGGAGGCCCCCAGCGGTGGTTAGACTCCTGTCTCCAGAAGCAATAAAGATATTGTAGCCATATCAATCAGTGTTTCCTGGAGACTAGTGACCAGGGAACAGACCTCAATCTTTTGTGGTCTCTGAGACCATTTATCATTATGATAGCTTAGGTCACTTTGTCATCTGATTTATTCTCTAAACAGAACTCCGCCTCCTGCCCCTGTGCCATGACTTTCTTTTTTCACCTCTTCCTGTGGTCTGAATTCCCTCACTCAGTTAATTAGCATGCCTGGCACTGTAGTTTAAGACTTTAATCAGCGTGGGGTGGTTTTAATTAATCGTGTGGCTCTGCATCTGGAGTGGTTTTTGTGTTCCAGGGTCAGGAGAGGAGCCCAGGTGGGGGATGGAGAGACAGCTTTGCTTGGTATAGCATGTGGGCAGAGAATCTAGATATTTGAGGAGAGAAAGAGTCATGGGGGGAGGTGGCTCAGAAGCCATCTGGTCCCCTATGCAATGTACTAGCAAGGTGTGGAAGATGACCAAGGACATCAGATTATACATTTGTACCAAGATGATAGACTGGACTACATTCAATTTGGAAAAGTGATTTGAAGTATTAGGAAAAGTTCCATTGTTTTCCATGACTACCCACAAGGAGATATGGGGCCAGTTTAGCACGGCTTTGCCTGCTGGAGGGGCTTTCAAGGTCTTGCTTGTCTTCGCCTTCCTTGGGGAGGTCCTCAAAAGGGGAGGGGCGTGGAGCCTATCTCCCAAATAATGATAGCTCTTCTCTTTGGCCTGGGAGTATCCCCCCTGCAGCTCCCAGTTTTAGTATCCATGCTTTAAAAAGAGTGAGGAAAACCTAGGTAACTTCAGAAGAAAGGAAAACAATGTGATGCATAGATGGAAAAAAACATGCAACAGCATAAAAAAAAAAAATAGTTGGGCTGCCTGCATTCAAGAGTAGAGGGCAGGAGAGTTCAAGGGTGAAATAACACCATCGAGGCACTAAAGAAGAAAAGGACTTTCTGGTCTGTCCAACTCCCAGTGGAATTCATGAGGCCTTGGAAGACTCTCAGAGCAGTTCTCAGGAGTAGTCATGGAACTCAGAATGACAGTGCAGATGAATAAGACACTACTGGCAAAGAAAGCAATGGCAATACTCATCTCATGAAGTGTGAGAGCAGTACGGACTCCAAGTTAGGGAGCGCTCTTCTCTCCATGTTTAAGGGTAAGGTACATCAGACGCAGAGACCGCGGGTCTCATTGCTGCTAAGCGTGTCCGCCAGGCTTTGAACACAGTTCTGCAGGATCCTGTGGTTTCCGAGCAACCAAGCAATGTGCTGTTGGAAATCATGAGAGGAAGGACTCTACAATCCCGGGGTCCTGATATTATTAAACACCAGTTGCAAGACATTTTTAGAACATGGAATATGAGAGTTTCAAATTCACCAAATGGCTGGCCCTTCACTTAAAGTGGCACGCCCTGGAATGCTAGGCCACACTCCATCCGAGACAAATTATACAACTGGTCAATAGGAGAAACTGGGGAGGATGTTAATTAAGTTTAGGCCAACAAAATGCTTTTGATTGAACAAGCCATGATTTTCTCTTCAAGCCCATACAAAATATGGAGTGCCCGACAAGCAGCTGGAACATATGAAAACATTATTATGCACTTATGGTTCCAACTTTCACCATCTATGGCCCCTTTTATTATTTTTCCCCTCAGGGTGTCATGTTTTGAAAGACTGTGTCTACTAAACAAACTGTTTATTAAGTAATAATATATTTCATAGTTGTAATATGGGGCATACATCATGAGCATGCATAAAAATATTAAAATAGCACCAATCCAAATTTCATTAGGTTTTGGAAATATTGAAAGTAGCTTGTGAACCTCATTCCCACTCATGAATTCCTAGGAGTTCGAGTCCTTTGGGCAGTGGACCACTACATACTTACATGACTGGCACAGTGGCACATGTAAGCTCACTTCTGAGAAATTAAAGAGGCAAAATGAAGAAGGTGAATTCCTAGCTGCATATGGAGCAAATGGAGTAATTTGTGAGAAGCTAATGTTGGAGGCTCATTATGAAGACAGCAAGGTACAGATGGGGGTGGAGCCAGGACCAGGCATGGCTCATGCTGATTACATGAGTGTTGGTAGAAGGAAAGATAAAATTCTAAGTATGTAGAAAAGACATCAAGGAAAGGCAAAGGGCAGAGCTGTAAAATAGGAGGAAGAAACTAAAAGGTAACTGAGAAGAAGTAAAAATGCAGAATGGTCACTTAGAAGGATAAATGTCTATTTTAATGAACTAAAAGATATATAAAAGGAATAAGAAATCTAAGGCAAGAAAAGGTCATGTGGGACTGGAAATTAATTATTAATTAATTCCAAAAGAGATTTGTGACTAATTGGGCAGGCTCTGATGCTAGATTCCCTATACATAAGTAGCGTCTGCCAAGTGGACATAATTTTATAGAGGCAGATGTCCTACGAAACAGTAGGGAAAACACAGCTTCTGCATGTGCCTGTGAGCAGAGAGGGCCTGGCCAGGGCAGCCTCAGTTACAGACTTCTGTGCCTGCTGGTGACTTTTGTGCCTGATGTGTCTGATGGTGAGAAACTGCAAAGACAAATTCGTCAAATTCTTCTAGCTCTAGCTAAATGATCAGGCAGGAAGTTCTCCAAAAAGAAAAAAAAAAAAAAAAAAAAAAAAGTACCCCAAAAGGAAAGATTGATTTAAGGGAGAAAAAGAAATTTTAAAAACAGAAACTGGCAAAATGGGGACTAGAGGCTAAAGCTATAAAAAGAAAATAAAATTTCTATTTGATCTCAAGAATCTTTATTAAGGACCTACTACGTAGTAAGTACTGGGCAACATAAAGAGACATCAAGGCAAAGTTGCATTAGAGAACAAAGAAATTCAACAGATATCTAAGAGCACACAGGAAATGGAAACATTTGGGATAAGTGAAAATGTCATGTGGAACATTTTAACATTTTACATTAACAAGCTGCTGGTGAAAGCTAATATAATGTTTTTGGGCTGGAGAGGAAACCTCAAGTCATGAAAAGGGTGTGGGCAGGAGGGCAAACGGCATGGCTGCGCTGGGAAGGCGCCCTCATGTGAATGTGTAGAGCCAGTTGGCCACGTTCTAGGAAGAAGAAGATGAGGAGCACTCATGCACTTAGGAAAGGGGCAGGAGGGAAAGAGAGGAAGCCCTTGGTCTGGGCTAAATGCTTTCTGCAACATCAAAAGGGTGGAGATGATGCAATGGTTAGAAAGTAAAAAAAAAAAAAAAAAAAACACCTCACTTGACAAAAACGGAGCAAAAGATGAAAAAGGAATGAACATCCTGCTTTCCTGCATTGATGGCAAACAAATACATGATGGGAATATTTGGGGTGGAGTGGAGGGAAAATTTTTAAAATGCACTACATATGTATCTTTTATAACAACTCAGTATGAGCTTGGAGACTTCTAAGAACAAAGCAGAGGGGCAGGTCCCCCGAATGCTGCGCTGCTCCTGTGGGATCACTCACCTCCTTCCGCTCTGGGCCTCTGCGCACCTCCGTGCTGCTACAGTGTTTCAGGGGACATGACAGTGCTTAGAGCCGCAGCTCTTCCAGTGGGTGTCCAGCAGAAGCGTGACTGCTTTCTCCCTGTTGTGCCGTTCCAGCTCACCAGAGTTCCTGTGGAGTCCTGCAGTCAGTACCGGAGCTGCAGCGAGTGCCTGGGCTCTGGCGATCCGCACTGTGGCTGGTGTGTGCTGCACAACACGTGAGTACCGCCTCCTGCCGCCTCCCTGCGGGGCCTTCTCCCACCGTTCTCTCTCAGCCCTTCCTGGCCTGGGTTGTCTCTGCTCTCCTTCCCTTCCTCTCCCTTCCTTGTAACTTTTGTGTCTCCCCTCTCTTGTTCTCTCCATTTCACTTTAAGTTGCTCAGTTTTCGCAAGAAATACGTGAAAATGGCGGGATGGGGTGGTGACAGGCCAGGACGTACACACTGCACTGGATGATTACACCTTGCAGAGGCAGAGGAAGCAAGATCCTGGGGCTTTCCTCACGGGGGATGTGGCCGTATGATGCAGCTGTTCGGGGGCTTTTTTTTCTTGAGCTTCACACGGATCACTTCAGTGCTGTGATAGAGCTATTGCAATATAGCTGCTGTCTTCTTAACACACCTTCTGGTTTCTCCATGGAACTTTCTAGTACTTTGATGTGCAGTTCAAGAGCGTACTGCCTGAGGACCCTCCATCTGCAGTCATAACACCCATCGGGTAGCTGTCAGTGCATTGAGCCCAGAGTGACTCGGCCAAGAAAGCTTTACCCAAGTGCTGGCACACATCCAGTGTGCCCTGTCTTATACTGGCTCTGTTGTGATCTCTAGAACTCGGAGGAAGCCAATAGTGTCCTAATAGAGACACGTGGCAGCATGGCAAATGAACCAAAGGGTAGGACATAAGGATCAACAACCAGCCAAGAAATAAGGTCAGGGACATGAAGCCATTTTCCAGAGACCTTTAGCGCTGCTACCTGACTTGCAGATGTGATGTCGCGCATGTCTACATTGATGAGTTACAGTGGTGTAAAATAAGACCATGGAGTTATTAAGCTCCACTGTGGGCAAGAACCTGTGCTAAGTGACACTGTCACTTACTGAGTGACCCCAGCAAGTCCAGCCCTCAGAAAGACTAGAGCAGAGAACAGATGCCTGGGTTCTTGAGGTGTGAAGTCCTCACTGTGGGAAGGGAAAGACAGAGAGAGAAAGACACAAACACATAGACAGACACACAGACACACACACACACACACACAGACACAGACACAGAGAGTTTCTGCATGTTTGCATATACATGCACAGTATAGGAGAGACAGACCAGAAAGAGACAAAGAGAGAGAACTCAGGCATCACCAGCCTGAGGATGAGGCCCCTATTAACATGTGGCTGAATGGACTTTTGTACTGTCAAGGTCACCAGGGGGTTACCGACTGAACATGCTTAAGAAATGCTCCTGTAATTTGACCCCTCCTGCTGTTGCTCCCCCCATCATCCTACCAGGCCCGGGGTGAGAAGGGTCACCGCTGCTGCCTTCTTCCATAGTCTACCACCTCACCCTTTGTAATGACAATGACAGCTCAACAAAGTTGGCATTTATTTGGCTGTGAGTCTTGAGCCTGTATTCCCAGGAAATTTCTCTGTGCCAAAGCTCACCTGCTCTGACTTGGGTGCAGGTGAAAGACAGCCTACAGCCCAGTCTGCATTTGGCCCATCACAGCTGTATCCTGTCCTGGGCCAGGCAGGATCCCTCAAGTGACCGGAATTAGCAGGTCCTCAACCCCCTCCCAGCTCCCTCTCCCTTGGCTTCATGCCCAGATACAGAACCCTAGCTGGGTCTCAGTAGGTTATGGGAGCCCGCCTGCCAGCAGGGCCTGCCACATCAATTGGCCCAGACAGTTCTTTTTCTGGGAAGACTCATCACAGTCATTCCTAGGAGGCTTATGTAACCCAAGATGACAGGGAGAAGATCAGTTCTGCTTTCATAAAGCCTCCTGCCTCTGAGGACCCGCTTCCCCCCAGATCTCTTCTGTTGGAAGAAGGCCCTCCCCTGTGTGTTGGCATGGGCTCCTTTCCAGGAATCCCTTGTTTTTTTCTAATGGTCTTTGCCAAGAAGCAGGAAATACAGGGAAAGGAAAGCTAGTGTTATGCAGCATGAGAAGGAGGAGTCAGACCTAAGGGCAGCTCTCTGGATGAACACAGTCTGGATTCAGCTGCTACACTTCTGAATGGCACAGCCATGGTACAAACACAAAAGGAGGGCTGTACAGAAAGCCCTTGCTTATGTCTGAAGCAGTCTTGACATCTGTGGCCGTGTCAGTGTGGGCTGGGTTGCACCCTCAAGCTCCCCTCTTTGCTTCTCTGCAAATAAGAGGAGTGGCTGGAACCAATGTGCTCTCAGAAGGTCTTCCTCCTCTTGGGCATCTTCGGTCAGGCAGAGAATCCAGGTAGTGGACCCACCTGCCACCAGGAAAGTCCACAGCAGGCAGCTCATCCCATAAGTCATCGCTGATTGTTCTCTTAATGAAGGGCAAGCTAGTTCTAAACTATAAGTGCCTCCTTGCATCTCCTAAGCATAGCCTTAGCCTTATTTTATTTATTTTTTAACATATCCAATGACTACTTAATGCTAGTCTGCTAAGTCAGTGTTCTCTATGTCCTGCATAGTCATGAGGAATTGTTAGTATCCTCTTCTGTGCAGCTAATTCTATAGTCACTGAATTCTTCTTTGTCAACAATTGTTAGTTTCTGTTCCAGAGGAAAGAGTCCCAGGCTCAAAGGCATATATGCAAATGTCCCTCTCCATAGCTCAGTGGCCATCTAGTATGACTTTAGGAAACTTGCATTTCTTACCTTAACACCTCCCTCCTCTAACAATATGTAAACATACACACACACACACACACACACAAGCATATATGCACATATACTAATACAGCATATGCTTCATGACCAAAGGATTGTAAATCAGAAGGTCCATCTTCTCCTATGAATTAGAAAGTGCTGTGGTCCCCTGAAGCTCTCAGTGCCCCTCCTGGCTGATGACTTGGCTCTTTGGGGACAGCCTGCAGAGCTGGACTAGCTCCAGGGCTAGCAAACATACCCCACATACCAGCACACCCACTGGGCCACTTGAGGGAAAGCAGCACAGTTTGCATAGAACAAAGTGCTTCCCTGCACCAAGGCTGCTGGACTTGGTGACATTAATTGACATGAAAACACCAGGCTGTTGTATAAAGTGCAGTGTGAGGCTGATCACAACCAATCAAGGTCACTGTTGCAGTGTCTCAAGAACTAGGTGTCATTGTCCTTGTTAACAATTAGATTAGAAAAAGAATGGATTAGCTGTGATACATATGCTTTTGCCTTCTCTCACTTCCTTCACACTCCAGCACACTCCCCACTTCTTCTTTCCTAAAGTCTCCTCAACCTTAGTGGATATAAGTAGTCTACACGCTACTGCCTATCAACTAACAGAAGAGAAAGATACTCCATTCGTCCTCTCTTTGGACAACCAACTGCTGGTTATGATTTGGCTCCTTGGAAAACAGGGCACTCCTTGGGCCTCTTCTTACTATCACCTAAGGTTTGTGTTCAGTGGATCATTTGTTGGAAGGCTAGCTAAAGAAAAGCCAAGGCAAGAGTCCAACTTAGGACCCCAGGCAGAACGTGGCCTCTTAGTGCAGTGTGTAGTCCATCATGGCAGCAGACAGAGGTGGAGCAGGCCCCTTGGCTGCTTCATGAGCCCAGTGGGCCCTTGGGGTTCCACTTGCCTCCTGCCTCTTTTAAGTCCTATGATCTCCCACAGGAAGCAAGTATGAATCCACTGTCAGGCACTGCTCGGGTTGGATTTAGATCCTTAAAGATGTGAAATGGTGGTGAGATCAGTTGTCAGCAGCTAGTGGCAGAAGGGTAATTATAAAATGACTTTCCTGTGCTGGGCTTCACTTTCATTATTTAAGTGGAACAACCTACAGATATCTCCATAAGACCATGGTGTCAGTCACTGAGCCCTAGAATCCTGACTCAGCTTCACCACATCCCTATATAAGTAGCCATCTTCCTAGAAAAGCCCCCTGCTCTGCCTTCCTTAGAGCTACATAGGTGCACGTGTGCTGCCTGCAGGCGTTCCTGGAGAGGACAAGAGAACAGTTAGAAAACATGGTCTTGTTCCTTTTCAGAGGCCCTAGATGTGATAGCAATGGCCAAAGTGTCTCCCATGGTCCAGTTGAGAGCAGGCATTCTAAACTCTCTTAACTTTTCCATCAGGCCTCTGAGGTTAGTCAGCTTTATGTCACTGAGACAAAATACCTTAGATGGTAAGCTTAAAAGAAGGATTTACTGTAGCTCAAATCTTGAGAGGTTTCGGTCCATGTCTGCTTGGCCTTGTTGCTTTGGGCTGGTAGGAGCACACAGTACCATGCAGGCAAAATGTGGCAGAGAAGCCTGTTCCCCTCAAGGCAGGAAGGATGCAAAGAGGAAACCAAGAAGGACCCTGAGTTCCAGTGTCCCTCAAAGACAACCCCCTGAACAAACTAACTTCCTTCTACTGGGCCCCATTTCTAAATAGTCCGCCACCTCCAAATAGTTCCTCTTGGGCCTTTAGGGAACATTGAAATTCAAAACTATAGCAAGGCCCACTTGCGAAGGTCCCCTTGTCCACGTCTCTTCTTTTGCAGAGTCCATGTGTTCCAGACGCAGATTCCCCAGTGGTGCACTTTAAGCACAAGCCATAATCAAGGTGAAGTGCTTAGGATTAGGGATCATCTGTGGGAGAGGAAGGAGAGGGTTCTGAGAACTGCCCCTAGGCAGCCTAGGCTGAGGGCTGGGGAAGATGGACAAGCAGTGGCCCCACTAGTGTGGATGCCCACCCAGGCCAGCCTCACAGAGAACCTCATTTCCAAATTTGTTTGCCTTGCCAACAGCACTGGGAGCTAATATTTGTATCTCTGTGTTTAGGAATTAATTTCTACTGAACTTAATCACTACCTCTCTCCTTCTCCCTCATCCCCTTCCTTTCTCCATTCCTCTCCTGTCTAATTTTCCACTTGACTGGGAATTCTCCAGCAGTGAAAGTTCAGGCTTAGGGGTGGGCGGAGGTAGCTGCTTCATTAGAGAGGATAAGCTCATTGGAGCCACTGGCTTGGATAATAACCCCTTCCAGGGACCCTGAATCTTTCTCCCCAGGGCTGTTAGCTGCTTTCCCTCTGATCTGAGCCCGAGGGGCTGCTGTACAGACAGAGTGCAGTGGCAGACGGAGGAAAGAAGTGCCCAGTAGTGAAGAGCTCTGACTTGGGAGGGCTGGTGTGTCCTGACCTGCTTCCTGAGGGCCATCAGCAGATCTGTGTTTGGAGCAGGAGTAAAAATGATGATAGCTGGAACAATTGTCTGGAAAATTTGAAGTCACATAACATGCATTTTCTCTGTCCTCACAAGCTCTGGTTTTCCTAGCTGGGGACTAGATGAAGTAATGGTCTCCTTTCTATCTCAAGTGTGTCCTTACAGAGGATATGGGGGCAGGAGGCACCTGCTTTTAAAAGAGCCTCTTTGGAAGGAACCTCTTAGTAGCCCCTCCAGGAGTCATAAATTAACCCTTTATGCCCATCCTGGCTCTGGGCTGGGCTAATGGGAAAGCACAGAAATCACAGTCCTGGAAGAGCAAGAGGCCATTGCCTTGACAGACCCCATGTGACTTCAGAAGCAACGCACTCTATGCCTCCATTATGCTATCACATTTAAGGTCAATTGTCTGTGCTTTTGGACATATGCGGTCTCCACCCTCCTGGGCCTCAAGGGTAGAAGAAAGGTCAAAGCATCCGTGGCTCTGACTTTAAACTTGACTTTATACTAAGAGAGCTGGGTCCTTGATACCATTTGATGGCTATTAAGAAAAAAATGCTGCAGCCTGTACTTCTTTCTCCTTTTTTCCTCCCTCCTGGCCACTGGGTTGCCCTCTTCCCTTGTTATGAGAAGAGCTGCTGCATCCTTCCCTGTCTTTCTCTGATTTGCCCCCTGAGCTGGTCTACAAGAAGATCAGTGCTTCCATATCAGTGACAGATGGGAGGGGTGGAAGCGAGAAGGCAGAGAAGAAATGAGCCAATAATATGAGCTCATGTTTATTGAGGGCTTATTTAGGGTTATGCCCTGCTGTATATGTTTTGCGCTCATATAGTTTAATCCACATAAAAACAATATTAGATATGTACTACTTGGTCCCTATTTTATAGATAAGGACAATGATGAACCAACTAAGTAGTTGGTCAACCTGACATTACAGTTAAATGGAATGCTTCAAATTGTAAGCTACACCGGATTTCCCTATCTTTGGTGGCAAGGAGATGATTAATTAGTTTAGGTCTCTCGAGAGCCCTGGCAGGATGCAGCTCTATGAAATGTAAAAGTAACAAATAATGCAAATCAAACTTGGCCTTTGTTCCCCTTTGCCCTGGACAAGAGTAGATTCTTCTCTTTTCTGTCTGAGTCTCTATTTGGTAACTCCAGGTGATGTTTGGTCTGGTAGCAGCTCCATTTTTCTCTCTCTATAATTTAATCAAAGACATATTTTAGACCTCCTGATTGCTCTTAGAAACAGGAACTTCAAAGTTGGGGAGTCAGTGAATAATTCAAGCCCACGCCAGCTCTCTAGATCTGCTGTTAATGGGAGTAATAACACTATTAATAGCCATGTCAGTGAAGATACTCTGGAAAAGTCCATAACATTAGCTTAATGGCTGAAGGTAATGGAGTCCTCGGAGTGGAGCTGGCCTAGTAAATTAACTCCCAAGACTTTGAGGCAGACGCTTTCCTTGCCATTGGTCTGCTAGAGCAGCCAAAGACTGCCCCAGGATAACCAGACTCCCATCTGGCCTTTTCCTTGTGTGTTGGAGTCTCTTGGGGGCATCCTAGAGGATTCAGCTTTGTTCTGAAAGTTGCAATGGCATCTGAAGTGCTTTCCAGGGGACAGAAGAAAAAAGCCATTAGCCAGAGAAAAAGATTGAGGGGAGATGTTTAAAGTGTCATAAGGACATATAGGAGCATTAAGATGGCAAAGAAAATGGGTGTAGTGTGCAGCAAGAGGGTCCATCCCTCACTATAAT
Organism: Ctenomys sociabilis; assembly: GCA_004027165.1. Lineage (NCBI taxonomy): Eukaryota > Metazoa > Chordata > Mammalia > Rodentia > Ctenomyidae > Ctenomys > Ctenomys sociabilis. The sequence goes on along the minus strand of PVKA01009704.1, from coordinate 4,459 downwards.
GTGTAGAAGCTTCAGGGAGTTCATTCACAGTGGGAGGAAATAGAGACTCTGCATTCCTCTGTGTCCGATACTGTCTCTGATTAGCCAGTGACCTAGTCAGGTTACTTACCCATTCTCTTCTGAAGTTTCTTGACCTCTAACGAGAATTTGTCAAGGCACTGTCACTAGATTCAAATTCAAAGCCCTAATCCTGGTGCCTTGTAAACTATTCGCAACCAGTGACCACCACTGCATTGCTCAGGATTGATCTTTTACTTTTGCATTGCATACCCATCCTGCTCTGAGGTCTTCGTTTTTTGTCTCTCTCACCTTTGCCCCTCTTCCTTAGTGTGGTGGGCTTAGGGCACTGCCTGCAGTGGCTCCCCTTTTGGTAGTCGAATTCTCCTCTCTGCTAAGCCCCTCATCTTATTCCTCCTGCTATGGGCAAAGATGTCTTCATTCCCCTGGCTAAATGATAAGCACTCATAGTTTCTTCTAGCCCTGAACCCCAAGAATCACTCAGGGATGTCCAGGGGGCTCTTCCCTTCATCTCTTTGGCCTACACACCTATCCACCTCTTGAGACAGATAGGTCTCTTCATGCATGGCAGCCCCATGGGGGCGCCTACCTCTGGCTGCTCTATTTCCTACCAAACACTTATGACAACTTCCTCCTGCCCCACAAAACTTTCTCATTCTCTGCTATCCTCTTTGACCAAAAGAAAAACTCAGGAATTATTTCTTCATAGTTTCACCTTATTTTAGTTCATCTGTCTTGCTTATCCACACCCCATTGTTCAGACCTTCCCAATTGCAGACACTCTGTAAAGTTGCCTTCACAAGGCTTATCTGATTTATATTAACTACATCCCTTGAACTCAGACACCTCCATGCAGCGAACACATGAGATGGATGCATTTGGGCACGGCTCACTTTGTCTTTCATAAGGCCTCATCAGTGAAGACTGTAGGATCCTGGGTCACACTGGCATGGTACACTTTGTACTATACAAAGTGTTAAACAGTAATGACAAACCTACGTAGCAGTTCCCTAGTAGCGCACAAATGGCATTACCATATGGAGTATGCACCACTATTCTCACTCCTTTGACCCTTCCTGCCCTCTCTCCTGCCCACTCACATTTCTCTTTTGCCTGCTAGGGAAGGTGGGAAGATCCTAACAAAACTAAACTGACATGTGCAAAGGCAGGGAAGAAGTCTGGAAAACACAATCTGACTGAAAATTGAGTGCGTGTTTAAAAAAATATTTTAGTAAAATATAAGTTGCCCAAAATCTCCCTCAAAATACTTCCACTTGTTTGAAACATATTTATCCCATATTTATTACCACTTTCTGAAGCAGTTCTAGAAGTCCCTTTGTGTGAGTGTCTCTTTGGTTGAGTTTCATGACTGCCTTAAGGTCATGAATGAATTCAAAATAGTTACCTCTCATGTTGATGTGAGGGAAGAGATAGCAGTCTCATGGTGCCAGATCGTGTGAATAAAGCAGATGAGAACAATGATAATATTTTCACAAGTTTAACTTTCTGTTGGATGGCACAGGGCAATGGCATCCACTGTATTTTTTTGTCCCATCTCTTAAAGGCACAGAAGAGTTCATCTCAGGTTGCTGAAGAGGGGAAAAAGGTGACAACAGCTAAGAAAGTGTGGTAAGGTAGAATAGACAGATGGTCAACTTCTGATCTGATTTTGAAGGTCAGGAGAGGAATTTAGAATGACTCTCCAATATTCACATTGCACAAATACTGTGAGGAACGGTCATTTTTTCCAAACTTGGGCATGGAGGAGGAGGTTTGAGGAAGGAAACCAAATGGTTAAGTCTGAGTATATTGAGTTTCACACATCCTGAGTTCTGTTAGAATTGCCTGACCTCTGTGCTTGCCCCTCCCTGAATAACCCATCAGCATGTCTTCCTAGGTGTACCCGGAAGGAGCGCTGTGAGAGGTCCAAGGAGTCCCGCAGGTTTGCCTCAGAGATGAAGCAGTGCGTCCGACTGACAGTCCACCCCAACAACATCTCTGTGTCTCAGTACAACGTGCTGGTGAGTAGGGACAGGACCCAGGAGGAGGAGGAGCTCTTCCCACCCAAAGGCATCTGAGTCCAAGACTCCTTGGGGGACTGGGCCCAGTTCAGTAGGAAGAGCAGCTCTGAACCAGGGTAGCAGATGTTCCAAGTAGCTTGCATAGGGACCCAAGAAACGGACGTGGATAGGAACATGGGTAAAGAGGCTGTGCTCATAATGAGTAGAAAGATAAGGGAAATGGTCCCTCCAAAAATGGTCAGAAGAACAGAGGAACAGTGCATGTGCAGACAGAACAAGGGGTGTCAATGCCCTCTAAGTCCTAGCAGTGGGCGCTTAGGGATGCGTGGTGTGGTTTGGCCAGCTGGGCCTACTGGACGAGCTCCTGACTGTGTCCTCTCACCACACAAAGCCCCTAAACACTCCCATTTGCAGTGGCCAAATGCATTCTGATCCTAAGGAGATTACTTTTGCCTCTTTCCATCCCACCTCCTCCTCCACTGCTCTTTTAACAAAACCGATCTCTCCATCTCTCTACTCATGTTGCCTCTGCTTTGTCTGCCTCTTTTTCTTGCCCTCCCTCTTCCTGCATTCCACACCTTTTCTTTCCGGACTTGGCTCTCATGCTCCCTCTTCCTTGCCTGGCCGTTCACAGCTGGTCCTGGAGACATACAACGTCCCAGAGCTGTCAGCGGGTGTCAACTGTACCTTTGAGGACCTGTCAGAGATGGATGGGCTGGTGGTAGGCAATCAGATCCACTGCTACTCGCCAGCCGCCAAGGAGGTGCCCCGGATCATCACAGAAAATGGTGAGTGCTTCCCTCCCCAGAGGCCAAACTGGGGAGTGAGCAGGCTCTCCTTGCAGTTTCCATAGAAGAACTCATCCCAGATCACAGAGACTGAGGAAGCCTATGAGCAGGACTGGCTTAAAGGAAGAGGTGTGCTGGTGAGTGTGTCACACACAGGAAGAGTCGCAGGGGTGAAGTTTCCCTGCTTTGCCCTTGGAATGTGCCATTATAAGCCTTCTTTCTCAGTCCCAAGAATCCACCACATCCCAGAAAGCAGCAGCTGCAGCAAAGGTGGGTGGAGGCATGGTCAGCTCACTAGCAGAGCCCACTTTGGCAGGCCAGAAGGGGCCTTGGAAGAAGGTAGGCTGTCAGCAGCCGGGGTGAGAGGGCAGGGGACAACCGGCCCTGTGGCCCTCTGCTCACATGGCTGAGTCTTTGACCTGGACCTGCCCCACCTCCCCTCCCTCACCTTCTCACAGCTGCCTGTTGTTTGTGTCCAACTGCCCTGCGAAAGATGGGACTAGACAGAGGCTCAACCCTGGCAAGGCACCGGCTGGCCTGGGCAGTTTGATTCCGTATTGTCCCTCCCATTTGGGCTTGTCACATTTGTTCAGGACTGATTGATTAATGAGACTCTCAGGGAAGGCAGAGAACAAGGCTGGAAGTGGGGGAACCTGGGGTCAGGGCTGTGAATTAAATATAGGCTCTAGCTCCGGCTTGGCAACAGCTGAGGACCCCAGTGCCTCCTGCCGCATGCAGCCCTGGGTTCCCTGAAGGAGACAGCATCGTAACTGGTCTCTCTTTGCAAAGATGGGAAATGAGCTCCTGTGGCAGGTACACTTGTACATGCCTACAAAACCACTGGAGAGCTGTAGCAGCAGCCTTGTGAGGTGTTGTGCTGTTTTGCTGGTTGTCCATCAGTGTGTGTGTGTGTGTGTGTGTGTGAGAGAGAGAGAGAGAGAGAGAGAGAGAGAGAGAGAGAGACTCGGTGAGGCTGGCAAAGGCATGGTACAGGTGATGCACATTTGAATACTTCCCTCTCTATGTGTACATTGTGTGTGTGTCTATGTGGGTGACCAGCACTGAAGATCAGCAAGTGTTGAAGTGTTAAAGAGAAAATACCTTCAAATAGCATTGTGCATGTGCTTTGGGGATTGCCCTCCAGCTAGGCCTTACTGACTCAGAGAACTGTGAGAGCTAATGGCACACCTGGAGGCAGACTCCCTTGCACAAGGTGCATATCTGCCAGTGGGACCCTAATCTCTTGGCTGGCTCTGCTTTGCAGGGGACCACCATGTTGTACAGTTGCAACTCAAGTCTAAAGAGACGGGTATGACCTTTGCTAGCACCAGCTTCATTTTCTACAACTGCAGCGTCCATAACTCGTAAGTGTACAGCCTCACTCAGCTCCCTGTTCCTGGGGTCAACCTTGTGCAGAAGAAAAGGCCCCACTACAGTTCCATAGAGTCACCATGGAGGCATCATTTGCCCCAGAGGAAAAAGGGCCTTTTCCTGTATATCTTCAGGCTTAATGGAGACCAGAAGGGGCACACCTGGGTATTCCATGGCTCGGGCATCTTCTCTGGCATAGATCTGTCTGACTTGATTGTGCTCCAACCTCTGCTGAGGTGCATCTCACCCAAAGCACAGAGC